>JAMKCH010049745.1:0-11067 GCA_023653785.1 Ophioderma brevispina | reverse complement strand
TTTCACATACACCAAAAAATCATGTCGAGGTTTCCTCATGTTGAGAAAAAATCATGTCGAGATTTTGAAACTGGACATGATTTATGTCAAACTCACCATATAGAGAGCAAAACTCGATGTATATAGGGCAAACTGGACATATAGCGCTGTAAACTCGACATAAAACGCTGCACACTCGACATATATGGCGAGGAAAACTCGATACACAGCGCGTGAAACTCGACATGCGCGGGAAAACTCGCCATGATTTGATACGTGGAGCGTAAAACTGCATGATTTATGTCAAACTCACCATATAGAGAGCACAACTCGATGTATAGAGGGCAAACTGGACAGATAGCGCTGTAAACTCGACATATAACGCTGCACACTCGACATATGGCGAGGAAAACTCGATACACAGCGCGTGAAACTCGACATGCGCGGGAAAACTCGCCATGATTTGATACGTGGAGCGTGCCATACTGTTACTTCACAAGCACACGCACCTACAAATCTGTGCGTCACGCGTTATGTTGTCAGTGTTGCATTTCCCCAGTATTCCATTGTCTGATCGGCCGATTTTTCTGCAATAATTATGCGAAAACCAATCGATGGAAGAGACCATGCATCTAAAAAGATTCCTGCATTCCTAATGCACAAAAAGTCTCCCGATGACCCCTGTAAATTTTACTTAGGAAAAGAGATATTTGAGTCCGATTGATAGCATGTGGCATCAGTTGTTATTGTTGTTTTTCACTCGCTTAGTGTGACGAACGTAAAATACGGCGTGTCTCATAAATATGCATAAGGACTTCCAAATACGACGATACGTAAACCAAATATGGTGGTGCCCAAAACCATGTTAATGAAGTGCGTATGCTCATTATAATACTTTTGGGCACCTTGATTTTGGTTACGCCGTTTGTGGAGAATCCGCTTGTCTATCTTTATAAGTCATTGGTACGTATACATGCAAGAAAACTGGGCCACGCGCGAGCGTGTTATTGTTATGGGGTTCCACGCGTGACGACCAGGACGCGTATTTGCTACTCTGACGTCACTTCAGGAGTCACGCTGCCAGCGCGATAATCACTTTCGTTTTGGAATTTCCTGTGAAAGCTTGTCTGAAACACCATGTATTATGCCCAATTTTTGATCAAATATTTTTTTTTTTTAATTTTTTAGTTTTTTGAAATTTTTTACATTGATACCAAATACATACGTGAATAAAGCAATTTTGGTGGGATTATAAGTATGTTTAAAGATGTCCATGACCTTAAAAGGGCACACTATATTAGGTGAAACTTTTTAAAAATAATCTCTGTGTGGTCAAATAATTTTGTCTCTGAAATTGGAACGAGGGGTGCTCTGCGGATGCAGTGGTTTTTTTAATGCTTTCACAACCATCAACGAGGCTTTTCAGGGGTTTGTTTTACACTCCTCCACGCTGATTATGTATATGACAAAACATGTAGGGGAAAAGTCAGGCCCGGCCGGTAGTGGTCGAGCGGGTGCTCTACTGAATTGTGTGAAAAGTGACTTATTTTTGGTGTTTATTTCCTTAATCAGATGGAGCATTCTCCGGTTATTGTGGGGTTCTGTGCTTGCATGTGTGAATTTCTTGTATAATATTTTTCTTGAGGTATTTATTATTGAATTGTTTTTTTGTATTTTAAATGGGGTTGACCGGATTGTAATTCAGAGTGCCACCCCGTTCTGAAGGGTACTGTTAGCCCAATAAAAAGAAAAATAAATAAAAACATGTGCCACTTAGTTTAAAAGTTAGATAGTATCACAAAAACGCAACCCAGCCGCCAAAGATAACAAGAAGAGACATACGACAAAGTTTTGATTGTGTTGATCATAATTGTTTAGAATGAGGAAGGTAGGCTTCAATCTTTGCACATTTATTATTCCTGCCTATTTGTCACTTAATAAATCTAAAAACTTATATCCTGGGCATTTTCTCTTCATTAGTGTTAATAGTTAAATGGTATGCCATGAATACAGCCGTACAATCAATGTGTTGGAAATCGGTCACCCGACAGCAGAACGGACAAATGATGTAACTGTGTAAATGCCCATTGGACTGGATGAAGAAACAGATGGTTTAATACTGTTCATATCTCTAGTTTGCGTGGACCACGGATTGTCCGAGGATTGCACAATTTTTACACAAAAAGGATTACAAGTAATATCCCCCATGAGAATGAAATTCCACAGCTCAGTATTTTTGAGAAATCGGGGTTTATCTGCATGCACCACTTTTTTGGACACCCTTATAAGCTGTCATGTACATTCATTGCCATGAGAGGATGTAGTGTAAATATTTTCTTGTAATTTTGTTAGCCAAATATATAAACGCCTTAGCGTTTTGTGGTTGGGTGTGCTAAATGAGTGCACTGTGCGTGAATGTATGTGTCAGTGCAAACTGATGTACCAAGAGTGTGGTGTGTGATGTATGTGTGAATCGAATGTGAGAGTGGGCAGGAGTGTGTGTAGGCCTAGCCTATAAGACAGAATAACTGGTGGTTGCATCAATACATGTACTTACTACTTTTAAATCTATATGTTAAGTAATGTTTTATATTGTTATGTTTTCTTATGAAGGACACGCCATCAAGGTTGATGGGTGCCGCTGTTACAAAAGCGAGTTCTAATAAATAAAAAAAAAAATAATAAATAAACGCAGGAGGGAGGTGTGAGATCGAAAACTACAAAAAAGCCGTAAAATGCAACTTTGTTCAACTGATAGAGGCTTTAGCGTGGGGTCATTTGGTAGCAAGTCCGTGACCGTCGAAAGCAGAGCATCATTTCTCAGTGGTTTGTTTCTTTGAAGGTATGAACCACAGTACCAAATTCTAACAGTGATCATGGAATAGTGGATTTTCCAGACTACTGCTAGGGAATGTTGTCCGGGGACCAGGTGGCTTGGTGTTCTTCAGTTTCTTAAGGCATCGAAGCCTCCTCCATAGTGAAAGACGCTCCCCACGCTGAGACATCACACCAAGCTGGCTGAAGGGTGTCTGCTACTCGTGTGATTGAGGAAAGGTTCATCAAGGTGGGTATTCTGAACTGGCTTGCCAAGTAGAGAACTAAAGTGCTGAAACCATGTGTCAAGGCGCTCTCAGGTGTTCACCTTGATTCTTTAGAGTGGGGTAGCATTCGTATCGGTCATGTCCCAAGGCCTCCCAGGCAGCAGCATGCTGTTTTCAAGAGGTATAGGGCATCAAGTGCTTCAGCCGGGACTTAACATGCATTCCTCAAGAACCACATTGTAAGCGTCATAAAGTGGGCAGCTTAAGCAGCATCAAGGTTATGCTTGGAGCTTCTGGTGGTTTAGTAGGTGCTTCTTGGCTGCAGACTCCAGTTTTTCTCTGCCTTTGCTGACTTTGTCGTTTTGAGGCAAAGGCAGTAGGTCTTCGTCTTTCTTTCTAGGTAGCACTCCAGCCATTTCTTTGTGGCTGAAGGAGGACATATATTCGCGGAGTTCTTGTCTTCAAGCTCATAAACAAGAGTGTTGAACCTCTTATGTACCGCTACAGTCTAGCTGCTCACAAGCTTTGTATCTCCCACTTCCTTCTCCAGGGGTCTATTGTTTTCATGGGATTTCTAGGAGGGGGTTTACTCTGACGAAACTTATCCTGGCTCTGAAGAGACAATTCTGTGATCAGACTTAACAGCTCAAAAGTGTTGTAGGCTCTTGCGTCTTAAATGCTGTTAATCCACTTGTTTTTTTTGCTTGCTGACCAGAAATCAGCCCAGTTGGACAAGTTCTCCATTTGGGCGTCGGTGTGTCCCAGTCTACCTGAATGATTTTGGAATTTGGTATTAGGGCAACAAGGTTGAATTGTGCCATGAAGTCCTTCATGTTACATTCCATTTCTGTTAGGCTAGTTGCAAGTGAACAGCGCGTCGTCAGGACCAAGTTAGCGTTGCTAATCTCCAGGGATGTAAGAAGATTATGGGCTGGAAATGCTACTGGTGCGTGGAACGTTCATGGTAAAAAAAAACAATAGTGAGACAAGTAGTCTGGATAGTAGTTGTGGGGGCTGTAACAGGCAAAATGACTGTTGTTTCCGGATTGCCCGTCAGTGTAAGCCTCAAGATTGCGCTCATTAAGTTGACAAGGTTGGCACAATGACTTGAGAGCCGTTGGTGATAAAAGAAACCCCCACCTCCTGGAGCGCATTCCGTGTTCTTCCATTGCAGAGGCTGTAATAAGTTGCATATCCATGGATATTCTCCTGTAGTAGAGGTTCACTGTGCCCAATGCGTGTGTTCGTAGGCAGATGACATCGATATCATACAGTTGTGTTCATGTACATGTTCTTCTTTCTTGGCTGTGGTTATGTGTCTGGACATTAAATGCTAATGATGAAAGCATTTTTGGGTCTAAACAAAGGTTGCCATGCATCTTTGTCAATATCAGGGTTGGAACGTCCAGTAGGCTTAGGACCAAACCCATCATGAAATGGTAAGACCATGTTGACTCAGAAGGCACGGACTTTAAATCAGGGCTTTAACCTGGTGCTACGTTGTGAACTATTCATCGTGTCAATTACTAAATAGTAGCTGGGATTCGCCAGGTCTCCAGCAACCTTTTCTGTTGGGGCAGGTCCCTTAGCCCATGTCTTTCACGGTGACACCCTACAAGGCAGCAGGTGCCTTTTCTGTCAGGATGGTCCCTTAGCCTTTGTTCGCACACACGAACCACTACCACGGCAGAAGGTACTTTTCACCATAGTTGGTTTGACCTAAGTATAGACCTATGGACCTACTTAACCCAATAAAGGAGATAAAGGAAAGAGAGAAGGAGTAGTCACAAGCACCAGTTGGCACACACACTGTTTTGCAAGACAAAGAGAGGTGGAGGATGCTGTCTCCATTGTTGAAAGAGTCCTGAGACAACCTCACCCATCTCCTGATGTCCGCGTGGGGTTGCATCTTCACCGCCTTACTAGGGATCTGTGTCCTGTACCCCAGCGAGGCCATCACTGATTGAGTCGTGATTATCCCGAGGATCAGGCGGCCCTAAATCTACTTGGATCAGAAACCTAGTATCCCAGAAAGCCATAAAGCCAACTGCCGAACCAACCTAATGTGGCTCATCGTCGAGACAAACCCGATTGATTTCAACTATCCCAGCCAACTGGGTTGCGAAAGAATGGATAGAGATGAAAGGAGTAACGTAGGTAGAGTAGGTAGGGAGCATCCAGAGGGAGGAGAAATCACATAGGGAATCCCGCACACAACATGTAGGGGGCAGCCCTTACTGTTTCTAAGGGGTAATAAAGGTGCTGGCAAAGTTAATTTTAAGCTCCCGGACTAGGTCGGCACGAGGTCTGTGCCTCCCTTTAATAAACATACATGGGAAACCAACCAGATGCCGTTTCAACATTCTTCATTCATTCCTCTACCAAAAGAAAGGAGACCTCCAAAACCCAAAACTACAGAGAATTACACTGTCACCACGGGCCTCTAAGATCTACAATCCAATGCTGTCAACAGGAATCACTCCTCAAATAGTTCCCATTCTCAGACGGAACCCAGAACGGTTTTTTCGCAAAGGCAGATCAACACTAACTCAGATACTTGCACTCAGAAGGATCTAAGAAGAGTTGAGAATTCCAAGAGAAAAGCTTCAATTGTGTTTGTAGATTTTTCCAAGGCCTTTTACAGTGTTAACAGGGATGTAATGCTGCATATGCTCGCCAAATACGGGGTCCCAGATGAGACTGTCAAGGCAATTGCCATATTATGCATAAACCCATATAGCTTTGTGCAGACCATGGATGGGCCCACAAAGGAGTTCCTAACAACTACTGGGAATCCTCCAGGAGATATCTTGCTGCCTATACTCTTTGTATTGTCGTGGTTGATTACATCCTCAGACAGAGTCTTGACATCATGAACGACACAGGACTCACCATCAAAACCCAAGCGGTCCAGACGTCACATGTGTCAGCATCTCACAGACCTTGACGTACGCCAATGATTAGCTCTCACAGCTGATTAATATGTGTGCACAAGTCTACTAACATCACTTGAGGATGATGCAGACAAAGTCGGCCTACATCTAAATGCCAAGAAGACTGAATATCTGACTGTCAATGAGGAAGACGATCATCAACCTTATGACCACCAGATGGTAGCCAACTCAAAGAGTCAAGGACTTCAAGTATCTGGGTCATATGTTGCTGACAGCAAGAAAGCCTTACGGTCACGGCAAAGGACAAGCTTGGAATGCCTGCAATAAACTACACCACGTATGGCAATCTGGTATCTCCAATTCAACCAAGCTGTAATTCTTTAGAGCCTGTGTAGAGCGTATGCTGTTATATGGATCTGAGACATGGTCCATGAAGAAAGAGAAGCTACAGGATAGAAGTGGATGGCACCTACACCAGAGCGTTTATGCGAGTACAAAACATATCCTGGCGTGGACACAAGAACCAAAGCACAGATATATGGAAGATATCCCTCCAATTTCATCTCTGTTGCCCAACGCCGTGCACGATTTGGCCGGTCACTGTCATCGTCGATGACCAAGTAGTCTCAAAAAACACAAAAAAACGTCACGTGTTGAAGTTACCATGCCCAAAAACAGGGGTCGTCGCCCCTTTAACTACATTGATGTGATGCTCGAGACATCAAGCCAGGATCATATGACATCCCCAAACTAATGACAAACAGGACATTTGGCGCTTACAGGGTGAACACATCTCGGCTGCGGCCGTTAGAAGATAGAAACAGTTAGCGATGCCCCTCGTGAAAGTGTGGGCGGAATCAGGAGGGGAAATCATAATACAGGGGTCAATGAAAACGGCTGGGATGACTGTAAAAAGGTAATGGTCCCAGAGATAGAGGCGCCAAAGTATTAAGCTAGTGAGTGGTGGACGCCTGAGGTCCGAGGTCAAGGACCTCTAAATCTGCATGTTATTCAACCAAAATCGTTACTTTTAGCGCCGCTAGAGGTCACAAAACTAAACTCAATTTGGGCAAGTTTGGTATCATATTAAAGCTAACAAAATTATCTATTCAGTGATAGCTAACACATTGAATTTCTTGAAAGTATAAGTTGGTACTGTGCCAGTACTGTGGAGAAAAATGTCACGTGGCAATATAATTCCTGACGTAAAAGGTGGACATAGTGAATATTTTAAAGATATTAACTACAATATCTTGTTAGAACATGGTGAAAACGGCGTTGAAAATAAAGTTCAAATAACGAAATGGCGGCTGTGTAGCGAAAAATGGTAAAAAACAACTTTGCACACACGTAAGTCTATGGGGCAATCATGATTATGATTAACAGTGATCAATACCATTGCGTGAACTGTAGGCCTGCTCACTCAAGACTGATCAAGACGCTGCTTGTATATTTTCAATGTTTGCATGGTTTTGGAACAAGATCATGAAGGAATACTGTAGCCGTTTTATTTTCAAATTTATAAGTGAAACTTGAAATAATTTGAGGTCTTTAAATTCTTACCTTTGTGGTTAATATTAAATACCAAGTCCTATTATTATATGACGGGTGCGTTGTTCAATGTGTGTATCAATTTTGGATATGATTCGTGACCGCCAACAGAGTGCCATAGATTTACGTGTGTGCAAAGTGGTTTTTGACTGTTTTTTCTCTTGATGGCGGCCATTTTGTCATTTCAGCTTTGTTTTCAACGCCGTTTTTACCAGATTCCAACAAGATATTGTAGTCAATAAATACCGTCAAACTATTATGATATGTCTACCCACTTTAGAGAAATTTGCAGACGAAAAAGTGTTAACTTTTTTGGACCACTCTGTATTTTTCATCAAATTGCATTTTTTTGCACTCTTGTGTTGGAAATTGTTGCAGTAAGTGGCTAAGCGTAACACGCCGTATTTGTCAAGAAATGGTGATTTTGATGCTTTGTTTACTAATAAAAGTCGGGATCCGACTTGTTTAGGTGTAGAAACAGTCGTAAATGGCATCTTCAGGTCCGCTTTAAAATGCTTAAGTGTCTGTTTTTCACAATAAACAGTAATAAAAGTTGTTGATGGGCATTTTGAATTTGAAATAAAATGACTGATTGTGGCTATAAACAAGTGAAAAACGTTTAGGCAAACAAAGAAATTAGGGGGGGGGGCATATACATGGATACAAATACCTGAATTATAAGACTCTTAGAGCAATGCCAAATTTTACCCGACCGCTTATCCATGAATATACGTGAACTTTACATGAAAATAATAAGTAAACATTTATCTAACTTCCTTGAAACGAATGATATTTTGTCAGAGATTCAAGGTGGCTTCCGACCAGATAGGCGATGTGAAGATCACATATTTACATTAAAAAGTATTACATCTATTAGGAAAGCAGAAGGAAAACATACATATTTAGCCTTTCTTGATTTCAAGAAGGCATTTGACAGTGTTTGGCGTGACAAATTAATGATTACAGCTTGGGAGATTGGTATCAGGGGCAATGTATTTAACGTAATTAGCAATATTTACACAAATGTTCAAAGTATGGTTCGCTTTGGCGATATTGAAACAGATATGTTTAATAATGAAGAAGGTCTGAAACAAAGATGTGGCCTTTCGCCTATTTTATTTTGCATTTACATAAACGAATTAGCTCGTTCGATAAAGAGTAGCAATTTAGGGGCTAAAATATGCAATTCTCGTATAGGTTGTCTATTCTGGGCGGACGACGTGGTTTTAATCGGCGACAATGAAAATGACTTGAACAAGTTACTGAATGTAACCAGTGCTTTCTCCGATAAATACAAATTAAATTTTAACTACAGTAAATCTAATGTTGTTGTGGTTGGTAAAAAACTTAATGATAATAAATGCTGGAAACTTGGTGATCACTTTATTAGTGAGGCAAACGATTACAAGTATATCTGGGAGTCAATTTCGGCAGAAATTTATCAGACCACGTCCACATTGAAGATGTTATTCGTAAGGGCAACCGATTAATTGCGTACATTAAAATTATCCTTAACACCCATGATAATTTTAACCGTGTCTACTACGGAGACCTTCTATGGAAAACTGTTGCGTTGCCAACTATTAATTACGCATGCTCAGTGTGGGTATGTAGTGACTCGGACATGAAAAGAATGGAAGGTCTTCAAATTCAAATGGCAAGAACTATTCTGGGCGCCAATAGAAACACTGCCAAAGAAGCCCTCTATGGTGAATTAGGTTGGGACTATATTTCACATACGCAGTCTAATCACAGGATCAAATATTTTAACCGCATTCTCAATATGGAGGAAACTAGGTTCCCAAAAGTATTATTCAATGCCCTGTTTAACATCTTTCAAGCTAATGACAAAAAACTGCAATGGAAATGGTTGACACATGTCCGAAACACACTTGTTTCAAGTGGATTGGATCATATTTTTTCAACCAACCAACCAACCAACCAACCACACAACAGTAACTGGGTTAAGGTTTTCCTGAATTTCCACAATGACCTAAACAACCATATATGGTTTGAGAGAGCACTGAAAAAGAAAACCCTTGCGACCTACTGCAAATTTAAATGTACTCCATCATTTGAAAATTATTTGTTAGAGCCTACAGATTTCTAAAGCAGTTCTCTCAAATTTAAGGCTCGAACAAACACATTACCACTCGAACACAACATTAAATCGTGGTCTCCCAATAATACGGGCAAATGTAAACTATGTAAAGATGACTTAGAAGACACAAATCACTTCATGTTCAAATGTAGTGCACTTACTGATATCAGATAGGATGAAATGAATAATCTTGAAAATGAACTCGCAACTCACAATTTCACTATGTTTTGGTATTGGTTTAGATACAGTAGTGATGAAGTTAAATATTTTCTCATGCTTGAAAACTTATTTGTTGTTGACAATGATTTAGGTCGTATATTTGATACACACTCTAAGAACTACATCAAACGTGCATGGAAACACAGATCAGAGTTTGCTCAGTTACATATAGTCCTATCAAATGTGTTCTCTTTTGCCAGAATCTAATTTTTGTTATTTTAAAATTGTATATGTCTTTCTCCAACTACAAACCACACATTCAGCTATGCTAGACAACATTAACTTTTTATTTCACTTGTGTTTAGTATTTGTACGCTATTTTCTTCAGTGTCCATTAACTAAACACCATTTTCGTTAATGCTTGTTTCAGCCTGGAACTGCTGAATAAAGTGATTTGTAGTAGGTTATTGTGTTTTTAAATGTAATTTTCTTTGTACATGTATACTGTTGCTTTGCCTTGTAATTTGCGTTGGACGCACCATCAGTCTGATGAGTGTCACTGTTATAAAAGTGAGATCCTAATAAACGATAACTATAACTATACGTCTAGCCCTATTTCTTTTCATCATTATCGCGCTTCTTTTGTTCAACTGTCCATTATAGTTACGAAAGCGGTCAGAGACCGTTATTTAAACCTATGAATATTCATCAGACCGTTATATTTTCCGAAAGTGGTCAGTGGACACTTCCGGAGAAAGATAATGGTCTGCTGAATATTCATAGTTAAAACAATATAGGACAATTGAACAAAGGAAAATTCTAGAAACACCTCAGCCTCAGGTGGTACAAATGAAAGAAATAAACAATGGTGAAAGAACTGATTACTCAATATAAAAACATTTGCTTTAAAATGGTTAACAATTATTACCTGTAACGCCAGATCACTGAATACGGGAGTTAAAAATAAAATTGAGGTAGAAGCGTATATAAAAGAGAAGGGAATTTCTGCCTTTGTTTTCTTATATAAGCGCAATCGAGTGCTAGTGATAGCCGTAAGACATAGCCTATTTAACACCTCTGTGGCCAAGTGGGTCACATCTGACCCAGAGAGGGAACAAAGTATATTTCTGATATATCTCTTTTGGGCTTTTAGGATCTGGCAGATAACACCACATAATCCAAGTCCTTTGAAAAGCCACTGCAAATAATAAGGATTTATTTGTTAGCTGCAGTTTACAAAGGAAGAGTATTATGCAACATTCAACCATGGATTATGGTATTAACTGTCAGGCCAAGAAGCAAAAGCAGACACATGTAGGAATAGCTATACACTATGGCTCAC
>JAMKCH010049744.1:0-11513 GCA_023653785.1 Ophioderma brevispina | reverse complement strand
TCCTTTGATATTCTTCTACATTTTTGTAAGATTAAACCCCCCCCCCCCCCCCCCCCAAAAACCTTTTTTTTTCCCCCCAACGGGAAAAGCGTACTTTGTAATATTGTTAGTTTTAGGCCTGTTCGGCGACGCGAAAGGAACACAATTGTTTTGACCCACTGTTCAATGTAATGGAAATATTGACTCTTTGTGAGTACTATAATATACAAATATTTGACAGTGTTATTTAAGTACAGAAAGCGAGAAAATCAAAAGTCCAGTTAGACTGGGCGCTAGTTTTTCTTTCGAACGAATACAGGCAAGGAATTTGTTTTACATTATGATATCACCTATTATACATATAGAATCTTGTTTTAAGAATAATTTCATAAAAACTAGACATAGCTAAATTCGGTATAATCATTTTATAATGTCTCATATTAGATAAGCAAGAACCAATGGTATGGCGAGTTTTGAGCACTTACCCGCCCCACTAGATAAGAATGTGTATTGATTAACAAAAATATGTGCTATTTTAGGCATGTATATCTAAACCCATTTCATTTACAGTTAATTTGCAATCAACATGTCGGTAACAGGTAGGCAACATACAGTAATGAAAGAATATTGACTTACATTGTTTTTCACAATACCCTATTGTAAAAAAGATGGAAACAAAAAACGAATTATTACTTAAAGACCGTAAAACAAATCAACACTTTCCTAAAATTATTGATTCAAGGGCGTCCATTTAATATTCTCATGAAAGTGACCAATCATATCTCGACCATCCTTCATAATAGTTTAATGTTCATTTAAGTTTGTTCGGTTTGAGTTCTGGTAGGGCGCCATATAAGCCCAAGATTTTAGTTATTGTTATTATTTCAAAAGGTTGGACAAGAGTGTTCACAGTACTCCAAAGTAAGCAAATGCTAAGATTGACATTTAAACTGCGTAGATTTCTACTAATTGTCAAGAGCTTGTGTCCCCCAAAATAATTTAGTATTGACCTTTTCGCCAAACAGTACCATTACTTAAACACTTACTCCGGATTAAATCACGTGTAAGAGACACCAGGTCCCGAAAACATTCAGTTGAAATGATACAAACAATTTATAAAATCCATCGAGGTGCAAAAAAAAATACTAAATACATAATCCTTTTATTTTTATTCACTTTAAATGTGCCCCAATTATTCAAGCGGAGAGATACTTGAAATTTCTAATTAATGCCTCTGTCACTTAACAGGGGATGTTAATATTTGAGTACTTATAACTCCCTCGTAGTTGAATTGGGGGTCGAGCATTTAACGTTACAGGTGGAGTCTCAAATATCCCATGTACTTGCAACAGAGCCAACTAAAAACGGTAATACATGTTCATGGATGTTGGTGTAAATAGTTTGAGGTGGACAAATTTATGACACATATACCCTAATCGGAATATTGTTGATTTCAAAGAATATTTATACCTCTTACTAACAATCATATGTAGACAAAACATTTCAATATCCACAATTTTAACTGTTGTTGGTTAATATAATTTACTCATGTTGATTGCCATACCTTTGCTATAATTTTTAGGTGCAGAGATTTTACATTTACAACAATTATATATGAATAATTTATCTGTACTTACACCAATGCGGTATGACCGTATGTGCTATTAAATCTGCAATTACAAGAATCACTGATTGTTTGCCATGGAACAGGCTGAGTAGATGCGCCCCCTATTGATCTGCACTATCACGAATTATAATAAATATTAATTATATGTTTTTTCAATATTTTAACCATAATGCATTATGATTATTAGTCAGATGTCGGCAGCATCTTATTAGCCGCCCTTATAGAATTGCATGCTTATTCATAATCGGCATATTCTTGTTCGTTAATTTGCAGACTGCTCGCCAAATACATTTTACGAGTCATCATGATAGTGAGAGAAAACATTCTAAAGATTTGAACCATATCATCGTCAACCAAGCTCTGTGAATCCTGCTAAAGTGACTCTTTCGGATGTATCCGTTGTCGCTGCATTGCTCCATCGTGTTGTGCAGTGTATGTATATGATCATGGCAAAAACAATTACCCCTATTTTGCTCAATTCTGCTATTCCCGGCATTGGCACAGATGGCTGACACAAGGGTGGAAAGTACTTCCTCCTACCCAATCCAGTGCATAGGATGGAATTCTAGCAAGTTCGGTTCAAGTATGGAATATCAAAATGATTACATTTGTAACATTTTACGTGTTTTGAACGAACGTACGGAGCAGATAACGATGGGGAGCAACTTACTGCCACCGTCTTCCGTGCACTGGGCGTGTTTTCCTTGCAGAACGGAGTGCGCCAGATGGATCTAGCATTTATTTTATTACTATGTCAGACATGTCGGAGCAAGACGTGACCGTATGTGTGTTAAAGTGTTGAGATTATCCGGCATTAAATACACTGACTTGCCGATGATTTTATTCTGAATTAAATGTATTCTCACACCCAAATAAATTAATATCCGTATGACAAGTAGTCCTATCATCCGTATCTCTACATATGAGGATGTGCTTAAATTAAAATGTCCATCTGAAAAGGGATTTCCTGTAGTTGATTTGAAATGGAGGCAGGTTAGTCTGGACTTATTGATATCGCATAATTCAATCTGAAGGAAATTTGTGCACGCGGAGTTCCACTATTACAAGCAGATTTCTTATTTCAATGTAGGTATTTTATTGACGTCACAAGCAGGGGTTTTCGCGACTGGAAACGGACATGTAAAGGTGGTCCCGTACAAATTAAATCCATCCTTCGAGTGGAAGACCAATATAGTACTGACTGTACCTCCCGAATATCCCCTCTCAAAAGCCCAGAAGGCTTCACCATCGATCGCGTCAGCGGCGATTCTGGGAATTAGCTTGATTTGAAATGTTGTCCTTGGGACCCCCTTTAAGCACCTTCTCATGCTGGTTTTAAAAAACTCATTAAATGTGTTTGGTCAAGCTGTTTTAAAATGCCAATTAACCTTGGAAGTCCAGACCTTGCACTGCCACTTCAAGGTTTCTGTTTACTTCATTATACCTTGTTGTTTCAATGCTCTCCTATGTGGTGCACCAATGTCATGTTTTCAACTGACTATAAATGCATTATAGTCTGTTTAAAGATAACTTGAACTTAGCACACAGTCACTTACTCAACTAACATTCTCAGCATAATACTCAAAATCTCTTTGCTTCCACATTTGACTTATAGTTAGGGTAAGATGTTAGTGTGTGACTCTTGGCTGGCCAAGAGTCACTTTGGTACATTTCCGAGGGCTTCGCTGCTACTTTGGCGCACTCAGTTATACTTTTAACCTGCATAAGCCGAGCCCTAGATCTGGGCTAGTAACCAATAGCGTTACTCCACGACGCAATGAGAAGACGACATTAGGGATCAATGAATAAAAGGCATCGGATACAGAAAGACCTGCATTACTCGTGTCGCCCCTGAAAACACTATGCAAAATTCTATTGACTATAGCTAAAATAACCGTTAACCACGTTGCATTTTATTCTCATATTTTTAACATCACCAATAATTTTGTGTTTCCAATATCACACAATATCTACGATGACTACTAGAGAAGCGGTAGGAATTCCCAATAGTCCAGACACTGAACCATTATGTGTCACTGCAAAGTGCTGGTACGAATGAGAGAGCATATATTACACTTGAAGATCCAAATAATCCATGAAAACAAGGTCGTATCCATGGAGGTTTTCGATGACTACTACAGAACATTAAGTTTGAAAAGGGTGTGATGTTTTCGCTTACTTTGGTATTGTTCAATATAATTGATTTATGAACATAAGGATGAATCACATTATACATGTTTGCAGACTAATATAATGTATTTTTGCCGTTCTGCCTTCGCATATTTTTTTAACAAATTATCTCAAATCAATTTAAGATTGTATTCTTGCTAATGTACGTCAGGAAACGTACAAACTGGAACAATTAAAACATATCTTTAGATTTTGGTTACGTTCACAATTGATGGAAACACGATTTAAGGTAACATTGAAAGATATTTTGTACATAGACACTAAAAGACAGGATTTTTTGCTAACTATCCAAGCTCGTGTCATATTGGATAGAAATTAACCAACCCAATCTTACACGATATTGGATATGCAAAACACCAATGCATCTTTGTCTCATTCTTTAATAGTTTTGATTATTTAATCAACGGAAATCCTTCCTAATTCGACTATTTATTTGAATTCAAAAGAATCCCCATTTCCAAAAGTGAATAACCCCTTGTCATCCTGCCGTAACCTTGTAACCGCGCGTGCGGATACTTGCGTGACGATCCACTCTTTAATGTAATAAAATATCCACTCTCTATGTGTGCGAATTTTGGAATTCAAACATTTACAGAGTGGTTCATCAACAAATCACAACAACGATGCATCCATGCTTCCGCGTATTTTTATCTCCGCGATGGATAAAATAACGCGGACTCATGGATGCAGAGTTGTTGATTTGTGATGAACCACTCTGTTAACATGGTTTTGAATCCTTTCACCAACGAAAATCCTTTGAAACTTATTAAAGCGATCTAGAGAGACATAATTATTCGCACTTATAACACTAAAATGTTCCCAGTTCTATAGAAATATGTAATATTTTAGCAAAATCTAGGCAAAACAAGTGGTCGGTTTGTTTTGTTGCTTTGCAATTTGCACCTGGTGTCCTTGCGTGGAGTTCTAAACGTGACGAACTGCGCGTCGACTTAAGCGTCCGAGCAGGCGCACTTCCGTGAACACTACTCCGGTCTTGCCGGCGTAATTTGCATATCAACCGTGGGTTGATAATGAACCAACAACGGTACGCTCCTGTACAAGGGAGATTACGTGGATTTGTTGAATATACAAATATTTGACAGTGTTATTTTAAGTAGAAATCCAAGTGAAATGAAGTCCAGTTGACTGGGACTCAGTTTTTTAGAACTATTGCCACGACATTTTGTTTTATATCAGGTATCATAATATACATGTAGCTTTTTGTTAAGCCATGGTACTAGTAAACTATCACATGGCAAAATTGGTATAAAAATCGTTTTAAATCATACATTTATGTCCTATTAGCGATGGCGACAACCAATGATATTGTGTATTTTTTTTTTTTGGGCACTTAACCCCTGCAAAGGCGTGGTACTAATGAGGGAACATATATGACACTTTGAAATATCCGAAACAATACAGAAAACAAGTTTTTCTACCGATGGAGGTTTTGACGAAATATCTACAGAACATTGAGTTGAAAGGCGATTTGATGTTTTTGCTCACTTTTGTACTTGCTTTTGCATAAAAGGTATATGTAAACACATTCATTTTCATTGCTGGAATTCCTTCTTCTTACTCTGCTTAACCCCCTGCGGGTTACGGGGTGTTAAGATTTGGCCCGATGTGTTCCCCCTGCATGTCCTAAAAGGCGACTAAATGGGGCCCCCTGCGGGTTTCGGGTTAAGAATTGGCCCGATGTGTTCCCCGGCATGTCGTAAAAGGCGACAAAAGGGGCAAATCGTCTGTTATTTGACAGACGGGGTGTATTTAATTTTAGGATTATATTATAAATATGTAATGATTTCAACTGTGTAATTGTAATTATTAAGTCAATGTTTCAGTTTGTAATTACTTCGTTTTAAGGACATGTAGCTTAAAATCAATTACATGAAAACCAAACAATTTATCATTACATTTGTACATAGCTAAGACCACCTCTTTTTTTTTTTGTAATAAGTACATAGTACATGTATAAAGGTTCTGACCGAGCGGGTAATAATTGTTGATGTAATTTAAAATCGTATCAGTTTGGGCATAATCCCCAGTTGTATTGGAGCATTTATAAAATGTACATGTATGTGAAAGCATTTGTCTTGTAAAGGGGATCTCATGTTTGTATGTTCTTATGTAGATTGTCGATTATCCTGTATTTGAAGTTTTGAAGTTTTTGACTTTGGTACCTGGATGAATGATGACCTTGTCATCGTCCTATGAATGTGGTATAGTTTATCATTATCAGTATATCTTTTGAACTTGTGTTATTGATGCATTCTTTCTAAGTTATCTTTGCATTAGTGGTTTCTTGTTTATACATGGATAGGTGATGCTCTGGTTCATCACGGTATGATGTGTATCCTTTTGTAATTGTTTATTTTAATTTGAATTGAAATGAAGTTTTAATATTGCATTGTTTTTTTTCTATGTAATGTTAAATGACAATGTAATGACACGATATGACACAATTGTGTGAGTTTCGTAAATTATAATACTCTCCACTCACATCACCACTCACTCTACTCTGCTGATGTCAATGTAAAATGAACCCTAATAGATTCTATGTTGAAATTTCGTATCACTTTCACAATGCTGGCATTGCGATCGCTATGAATAGTTGAATATATCTTTACGAAAAAATAGGATTTGTTGTGTTTTGATGATCGGTATCGTGTCGTATTGGATGGAAATTTCAACATATAATTTCAACAAATCGGAATTAAAACAACATTCCTTCCTGTATTGTTGGTCTCGTAGCGACAAAACTATACTTTTATTGTTTAAATCCTCTATTAAACCATATATATATATATCTTTATATATAATATATATATATATATCAGTACTAACAAGTGTCAAGTATTTCTCTGTTGGAATAATTGGGACTATAAATAAAAACAATGAGATTTTTGTATTTAATAGTCATACCAAAATTCGTGCATTGTAGTCAAATCTTTGCACCCTTCCACCTGAATGTTTGTAAGGGACACTGCGTCCCTTTCAGTGTGTAGAGTGACTGGCTGCAGATAGATCTTTGCAGCAAATTAAAGCTATAAAACTTTCCGTTGATACCACATATATTGAGATATATGTTACTTAAAGATCCATAAGGCGGACACAACCAGAGTCCATTTTTTTTGGTAATCACCCTGTATTTTTTTCAATAGGTTGCCCAAGATTTGCGTATTCGCTACAGGTGTAAGTGCAACTTTTTGGCAAATTACCTTGTTTGTGGAGATTTGGGCACAAACATTGAAAATGTCACGGATGCACCCCAAAAAAGTACTATTAAGTCAAAATGATGTGATTGCAGTGACTGAAAATATTGTTAAAATTACCCCGCAAAGTATTCTCTAAAGGGGCGCCACGTTACAGCAATCAACCTCATTTTAAAGTAAAATACGTACATCTTATAACAACTTTATGTACAAAAAAATATTGAACTGTTTATTGTTTGTTATAGTTTTTTATTGTCACCACCTTTTGCAACATTGTATCTGAAATTTATTGATTGTAATTATACAAATATAGTGTGATTGCAAAGCCAAGATAGATGGGTGATGATCTGCCAGTACAAATAACAATGAGTATTGCAAACTTGACTGCAGAGAGCTATGTTATGATAAAAAAGTCAATTTGACATGTGTCTCATGTGTCTTCGCAGAATAACTCTAATAATAGATGACAATTCATGTAAAGTCAAAGTAGATGGTTACATAAAAATATCCATTCCAAGTAGAATCCTAAATCTCATACTGTTTAGGGGATTTTTTTCATTATTTTGCCATTATTTAAGAAATAATTGAGGGTGACAGTATCCCGTCATGGCGAATAATTTGTCCGAGGTCAGAAAAACATAAATAATGGACGAGGGGCAGCAGCCGAGTCCATTATTTTTTAATTTTTCCTGACCCGAGGAGACATTATGAGCCCAAAATAATACTGCAAACCCTTTATTTCTATTCCTACCGAAAACAGCGTGATATAATGAGTAAAAATGCATTGGCGACCCATTATGGCAGAATAATGGGCAGTAAACTGACCAATCAGAAATGATGCATTTTCACTAATGGGCCAGCAGAGGTAATCGAATTTTATTATACATTTTGAACATCTCTATACCATTTTATGGACAAGAAAGTGAGTATCATCCCCTTTTTGTCATTTTGTTATTGTAACTACAAAAAAAAATATCAAAGACCTCATGACGCAGATTCAGAAGAAAAAAAAATTGAAAAAAGAATAACAAAATGCGTTATAATGTCAAGCTTGTAACCACTCTAATGTAATTACGAAGATCACTCATGGACACCTGTTATAGCTTATTTTAAGAATGCATTGCATGAACAAATTCAAAATCTCTTCAAAGCGCCAGGCGGCCAAGAAATCCCAAATTTAGACGTCATTGGTTTAACATGTAACAGCGAAATGTTATCAAACAATATTTGCTTTTTATCCAAAACATTCAGAGGTGGAAAATCGATTGCACTGTAAGGTTATTTTATTTAATATTAAATATGAATAACGGACGAGGATGAGGTCGTATAGCACTCATCACCAGCCCAAAACAAAGCGCCCAAATCAGCTTGTAGTTTGCAGTGTGTATTGCTGAAATATCTCTCGTTTCTTTTGGTTGAGTTGCTACATTAAATGAGGCTTGGCCGCCATCGTCTGACTCTGTTGTCATAATGATCACGCCACCTATAGTTTTCATCACGACTTGTAGTTATTATGATAAAATATTCAACTGCGCTGCATATAATTACAATTGGCTTTTAAATATGCATTGTTAACCTAGGATGTCGGCGTTAGCTTATTATTCACATATATAAAACAAGGCAAATATCGATGAGTGAATATGTAAACCTGGGGGAATTTTCAGCAAGAATATTGAAAATATATTATGGCAAAATATAGCCGTTGATAGCTTTTGTGCATGGTGTTTAACAAAGCTTCGCGAGGTACCGTTTAATCATATTCATTTGCGAAGAGCGACAGGGGTGGTAGCGTAGATCAGCCAACATCAGTATTCAAAATGGCGGCAGCAATCATCATTCTCTTCATCACGGCAATTTCACCGTTGCAATCCAGAGCACAAGTGACGGAGACAAGAGCAGAGGTTACGGCTCCTAACAATCCAGTGATTGTTGGAGGTTTAATGGTTATTCGCTGTCAAATATGGAACATTGAAAAGGAATATACTATAAAAATGTTTCGTACATTGAGTGGATTTACCGAGGAAATTACGTCAGGAACTGATATACGATCTTCAGTCGGGCATCGCCTTTTCCTTGCCGTAAGAACATTTGCAGATGGATCTGTTGTGTATTTTATAACTCTACTGGATGTTTCTTATCAAGATCAAGGTGAATATGCGTGCAAAGTGTTTGATATTTCTGGATTTACATATAATGATGTAGCTGGTGATTCTGTTTACATTGACATCTATTCATACCCAGACGAAAAATATCCGTTATGCACAAGTATTCCAAATCCGCCATTAACATTATTTGAAGGAGAGGTGCTTAGTCTAAAATGTACGTCTGGAAAGGGAGTACCCACAGTCGAATTAAAGTGGAGACATGGATATACCGATTACTACATGGTAGCCCATAATACTACTGAGGGCGATGTAGTACATTCTGAGGTTTTTGTGAAGACAGACGTGTCACTACAGAACGCTGTTTTCTTTTGTCAGGTCACTAGCAGAGGCTTTCCTGATTGGAAACGAACATGTGAAGTTGGTCCAATTACCATCAAATCCAGCACCCTCAAGGAAACTGACAATGCTAGAATACCCCATACATCCATCACAAATAACGAACAAATGAAAACACCTCAAAGCGCAGACTGTGATATTCAATGTGACGATGAAAATTACGTGGTGAAAGTTTACCTTTCCTTAGCTACTGTAGTCACTGGAATATTATTTATTATATTCCTTATATCAACAATAATTCTATGCGTTAAATATCGACAAATTTGCACCACTGTTGAGGAACGAGCGAGGGCTCCGCAAAACACTGGCCCTGAGCCAGTGTACGTATCATTGCAAAGGCGCAGTACTACTGAGAGACCGTACATGACACTTGAAGATCCAAATAATCCCGAAAATAAGGTTCTTCTTCCAAAGGAAGTTTTCGAAGACTTCTACAGAACATTGAGCGTAAAGAGTGTGTAGCGTGTGATACGAAACATTACTTTATGTAAGACAGATTGATAGAAATGCTCAAAGCAATCCCCTATCCAGACTTGTAGTACTCG
Organism: Ophioderma brevispina; assembly: GCA_023653785.1. Classification (NCBI taxonomy): domain Eukaryota; kingdom Metazoa; phylum Echinodermata; class Ophiuroidea; order Amphilepidida; family Ophiodermatidae; genus Ophioderma; species Ophioderma brevispina. The sequence goes on along the minus strand of JAMKCH010049744.1, from coordinate 1,456 downwards.
AGTACAAATACTCGTACTCGAGTACAAGTACAATTTGTGTACTCGTACTCGTACTCATACTCGGACCTGGGTACTCGTACTCATACTCGTACTCAGGCATAAGTACTCGTACTCATACTCGTACTCGGGATTTAAAATTTTGCTGTACTCATACTCGTACTCGTACTCAGGACCAAATACTCATACTCGTACTCGTACTCAGGGTCAGGTACTCGTACTCATACTCGTACTCAGGAAAAGTACTCACACTACAACAAAAATAAGTGAGGCATGCATTAGCTGCTGGAAAAGGGAAATTCACAAGAAATCGAACTATGCAAGAATTTAGTGATATTTAACGAAACATGATTTTCACCCAAATTTGTTTTTTAAAAATTGAGTTTTATTATTCAAACAAACCTAAATATTTAAATTTTGTTTTAATTTGATTTTGCATCAACTATTTGGAAATATTAACATAAATTTCAATGGTGATATCTACTTGTATACTACCAATGCACCTTTCCATGACAATTTTAAAGAAGCAAACCCCATTTTAACCAATCCAGTTTGCTTCCTTTTGCCATGGTAGGTATAACATAAATGTTAGCAAATGTTAACAGTAAATGGAACACATGATTTAGGTTTTACCATGCATATTCTCTATCAAAAGACATGTAGCTTAAAAAAGGTGTGTTCAGAAACACTTGTAGCTATTTTTGGGATACATGTTTCAAGTTTTTCAAGAAAACGTCTGGGCAAAGTAATTCTGGGCCAGTGTCACCACATTTGAACACACAATTTCCAAATCTGAAAACGAACCTTAGAAAATGTATGTGTTTTGTATGCATCAAATTAAATTCCCGGTTCCTACCATATCATATTGCATGTATTAGCTCATATCCAAATTGTTTTGGGATCAAAAGATTCAAAGAATTTTGCATTTCAAGGGGGGGGGGTTATAACTGGGGTATGATGATGGCTGATACAGATAATGTGGGTGTACATGCAGGTGCGGGTATGGGTAGGGGTATGATACCATATATTTGCGGGTATGGGTAGCTACCCATAGGGGTATGGCACATGACTACAGGATGGGTACAAGATGCCATGCCATGATGGCTACAGGTATAGGTATGGGTATGGGTCCAGCATGTGACCCCATGAATGGTATGTATATGAGTTAAGGTACGAGACTATATGGGTACAGGTACACAATTTTATACTCGGGTATGGATACATGTGTAGGCCTACATGTACTACACAGTAGACATGCATGCATTAGGCCAAGAAAAAACACAAGTTTGTCTCAGAAGACTGCGCGCATTATTTTTTTTTTTTTTTTTTTTTTTTTTTTTTTTTTTTTTTTTTTTTTTTTTTTTTTTTTTTTTTTTTTTTTTTAAGATGACTATGCCTTTGACAGTTAATTCATCCAAGATCCAGGCATCATTGTTATCACCATTGTCATTATTGTCAT
>JAMKCH010049743.1:0-51076 GCA_023653785.1 Ophioderma brevispina | reverse complement strand
CCTTTTTTCCACTGTGGCCTAAACAGTGGGTACATCGGGAATTATTGCAGCGTGAATAACCTTGCAAGACCGCCAAATTGGGCATCTTTATGTAGACATGGTATCTGGTTTCCTCTATGACCCAGTTCCCCACAACTTTAGAAGAAAGGGCATAGCATTGAATTAGATTCTATTAGGATGGCAGACACACGAACGATAAAAATTTCTGCTACTAACATATCAGAAAAAAGGTTTTATTTTTTTCTGCTTTTCTAGATTTGGGGGGGGGGGGAAGGGGAAAGGGTGTAGTTGAGAAAATTTACATAAAGAAAACCTATGTGTATGAAGAAGTTTGAATAATTGAAAGAATTAAGTGAGTTATTTGTAAATAACAAAACAAGAGCGTTTTTTGCTCTCCAAGATTTATTGACTGCATCAACAGGTTAAGACAAGGATCATGTTTCCCACCACTTCAATTTGAAGATTATTACACCTCTGAATATTCATGAACATAATCATGCTATTCATTGGCTGATTCCTATTACGCTTGCAATTTCCCTAGGGAAATAGATTTGAACTGTTTCCATACAACTCGTACCCAGAGTCAACAGTGCGTGTAATTAAAAACAAATAATACATGGTTATATCGGGAAATGGGATACACTATTTTCCCTTGGACTGGTACGGGCCGATCACCCTCAACCTTGAGGGTTCGGGGGATAGGCCCGTTATAGCCTAGTACCGCGGGAAAATAGTGTGCACCATTTGCCCTCTAACCATGTAATTTGGTATTACGGTTGCCGGTCATGTGTTACTTAATGATGTTAATGCTATAGAATAAGAGTTAAAGTGAAGTTGGCCTCAACCAGCAACTAAATAAAAACAAAAGAAGGAAGAAACCTTTTCAACTATCAACAGTGAAAACTGTTTGGGTGATTCTGGAATTGGTAGATATAGCATACTTTTTTTTAGGACATTTGATATGGGGTAGTGTTGGAAAAGGAGTCAACTCGGTTTCGTTGTGGAGCACATGAAAGTCAAGAAATGGATGTCAAATACATGTTTCACAAGTCAGATGAACTGGTGTTGATTCCTGAGATGTTTTCTTTTTGTTCTATGGTAATAGGGTAGTGAGCATTCATCACTTGAGGGCGAACATTTTTTATAGGAGCTCCTAGAGGCGACTTGCATACTTCAATACATGGCCAAACGTGAATGTAAAATAAAAAAGAGCCTGTCACATGGTAGGACCAGAACAAAATGCAAAATGTTTCCACGATAAGAAAAAAAACAAACCAGACAACTTCAGTGACCATGAAGTACATGTTATTTCATAAAGGAAACACTGAAAGTTTGATTTTAATGTCTTATCACCTTCCTATGATATCTAAACAATTTTATAGATATTGTATAACATACATTTGGAACGATTATTAACATGTTGGAATCCGTACATTGAAAAAAAAAGAAAATAGACCAAAAGCATGAACCACACAGCAGTTTATCAACTGCACGGGACTTTATTTCCGTTGTTTGTCAACAAATTAAGTTGATTTATGCTGGGCCAATCAATATTAACCATTAAACATTGCTTTCAAAATTATATGGAATTAAATTAAAAAAAAAAAAAAAACAATGTACATTTGGATTGCTTATCCCTTAAAAGCACTACTTGTCTGCATCGGATCATTTATGGCACGAAAACCATAACATCGGGCAACTTTTGAACGTGGGAGAAGTTAAAATAAAACCAGACACCCCTTGCATTCCATTTAGTTAACATTTCAGGTTCTGCCAAAGAGGGGAGTACAAGCAAAACATTTCTGCAAGGGTTCTAATAGACAGGGCCTAAAGTCTATAAGGAACCTTTTTAAAAGCGACTGACCAAGGTTTGGCAGGTTAAACCTTTCAGTCCTGGTAGATTCTGTGTAGACTACAATCAAGTGGTTTTTGAGATGGCTTCTAAAATGATTGTGGTCATTGGGAAGCATCTCAAAATCCACTGGACCTAAAGACTAGGATGTTTGTACGCATTTGAATGCATTTTCATGCGGATTGTGAATCTGGTCAAGAAAATGCATAGTTTGATGTTTTATTTGTAAATCTGTAAAATGTGAACCTGAGACGATTTTTATAATCAAATGCAAGGAGAAAAATTAACAAAGCAGCTATAAATTAACAAAAGACAGCTATTGAAGGCAGCTTTTGCAGTTCTATACAACTTACACTCACACCCAGTGGCGTACCGATGTAGTCGACCCAGAGGGGGCAAAATTTCCAAGTCGTCCCGCCAGAGGGGGCAAAATTTGTAAATCGTCCCGGCGATTTGCTCCAATAAAGTCTGAACTTGACGAAATGTGCGCGTAGCGCGCGAAAAATCACTGAATTTACTTTGATTTTGCCCAGATTTAGGCTGAAATTGGTTGAAATTCCCAGAAAAAAGGAATGAAAATGCATATTTTGATCCATATCGTCCCGCTTTTTCGAGCCAGAGGGGGCAACTTGCCCCCCCCCCCCCGGTCGGTACGCCACTGCTCACACCTTGTTTTATCGCTGGTAGCTACTCTTCCCTTATTGTTCAAAATTTTTGTTGCCATTTTGTGCTTGAAAAACCCTGCTTTACTCTCACTCAAAGTGGCCTCCAGCTGATTATTCTCCAGTAATGAATATCCTCCAAGTCAATTTTCAAAAGCAAAAAATCCCAGGGGGTGAGGGACCTTAGCAAGGGCTCTGGTTTGCTACAGTTGTTTTCCCTCTATATGTTGATTTTTGCTGCTCCATGCGAATTACAAAAAAAAGGTAACTTTTTGACTTGATTTGCTTCAGTTTATGATGGGTATTTATTCTTCATTCTTTCGATCAAGAAAATCCTTACAAATCACAGGCCAAAAGAGGGAAACTTAGCTCCAGATAAAATGAAAATGTGTAGCGACAAAATATCAGGTCTTTAGAATTGCTTATAGTCGTTTGTGTCAGTGGTCACACTTAGTGTCTGTCCACGGCACGAATTCAATGGCATACCTCGGCAACTTGGGCTTTGGAATTGCACATAATGCAGTCGTCATTGGCTTACGGAGAGATGATTCGCGCTGATAAATTGGTGGCGAAGGAGAAAGGAGACAAAAGGGGCTGGTTTTTTGTAGCTATTTGAGGTCGTTCAAGCGAGTGCAAATCGTCAGGCAATTTATGTGTTTTTAAGTGTCAAGGATAACGAAGAAACCATTACCCATTTCCCAATTTGCTTGGGGAGATTGGAAGAGGACAAACACTGAAAGGGGCATATTCAGTAGAAATTTAAATTTTTACGAATCGGAAAATCTTTGAAATGATGTTATAGTGGGCTTAACATTCAGGGACTGATGAAGGTACATTGTACAGTGGTAGTGGAAGAAAAGGAAGCAGCAGGTAGTATTGCAAAAATAGGTCTCAAGATCAATCTTGTGGTATGGGGCAAAGGGTATATTTAGTCCATTCCACAATACACCAGTTTTTGGAAATTTCATCTCAATAAGGTTGTTGGATCCCACAAAAATCCTATTCTTAACACATAAAAAACATGACTTTCCCAACAATTTTAGCCCCGCAAGCTTTAAGACTTAAGGAATTTATGTTCATGAAATGATTTGTGGTCCTTAAACTTGATGAACACTTTATCCCTAAGTACTGACATGTATGATTGTATAGTATGTCTGGCCCACATTGCAATGCATTATGGGATTGGTTCAAAACACCCTCTTGGTATAGGGTATACCACATGTAGCTATAATGAACATTGTCTGTAAAAGAATTGTTAATTGGCAGTAAAATTACACATTTGAGCTTACTAAGATGGGATCGAACAGTAACTTGAGAAAGTCTGATTAAGAGGTATCCCCATTCACAAAATGTAGTAGTGAACATGGCCGCTAAGTGAGTTTTGTTTTTTAAATTCTTAAAATATAGTTCCAGGGAGTTCTGGTTTGATATTCCTGCAAAGGTGCAAAATGTAAGCCTGAATTTGCTTGTGTCATAATGTTGGCAATCTGAAAACCAGTGTTAAGCCATATGCTGATCATATCACTTGCCCTGTCCAAGTTGAGATTTCTAGAAATCTTTACATAGCAACTTTTAACCTCATGTTTATATAATTTAAAGTAATCTGATAATGTTTGTTTTGATTGTGCAATGCTAGTTATGGTATAAACTTGTAAACACTACAATTTACAAACTTAGCAGTACGGGTTTGGGTAAACTTGCATAGTAGCCTAGGGACAAATACAATAATGCCCAGCCCACTGTTACTAATAATCACTATGGACATTTCATTGAGGCAGAACTATATTCTTGTGGCATTTCTAGGGAATTGTTTTTCCAAAATCATGTGATGGTTACCACCCCACCCCAATGCATGTTGAAATTTCATTAAGTGTTTCAACAGCGAAATACAAAGACAAAATAAAAATGATGCCCGTCTAGCTGTCAACACAATCAGCACTGACAAGGGTGCATGGTGGGAAAAAGTTGGGAGTCTAGGAAGGGAAATTTTGGCTTTTCAGATAAAGAAATACATTAAAAATTGTTGGAAATCTGTGGCAAATGTGACTCGCTTCCCAGGAATACATTTTCCCAACCCTGACCGCCCCCAGCCCAAGTGCAATTTGAAACTCATGCATTTACCCAAAAAGCCTACTTGCAAGAATTTAACTATTTAATTTTCTGGTAGGGGAAAGTTATTCCAATTCTCCTTATTTGTATCTTGCTGACTTATTTTTTTTTTTTCTGGTAGGAAAGAAAAACCCCAATGCTGCCCATATTACTCCTGCTTAAAGAAAAATACATAGTAAGTATATGGTAGTGGCTGCCTGTAACAGAACCAGGTGAATGAGACTAAATCAGAGAACCAAGTTGAGTTGAGTCTCCTGCACATGATCGTTGATTAGAGCCCCAGAAAAAATCCACCGACTTGAGCAAGCATGTTTGACAAATAGCAAAAAAAGTACAATATTCTTGTGGCGTATAATGAATTTTGAATAATTTAGTGCCGAGTCGTTGGTACACATTAATGCAGACGTGAGTTGCCCCTTTTGCTGTAGGCCGTTTCGTTCTGCCATTTTCTTTAAAATGCATGCGTTGTAAACGTCCGTGTTGCACAAGCAATGAAGTTCCTTGTCCACGGCAATTTGGAGTGATCACGGCGGACAGAGACTAATGTGGTTGTTGATGGTGCCGTTCGTTCTTGTCGTGGCGTTAAATTTGTGAATCATTTAAGAGGAAGGGGTTGGGAGTGTTTGTAAGTTCCATTGCAGTAGGAATCTCTGTGTGGGTGTGGGTGTTTTTTGTTTCAAGTGTGTAATGGAATGAATCTGGACTTTGACACACACAAACACGCACGCACACACACACACACTCATAATTCTGCTTCCATTAAGACACTAATACCCTGGTAGACAAGACGTCAAGAAATGGTGCAAAAGAATGACACCTACACTATTTCTTCTAGCAGGATTTTGCACCTCGTGGGAATGTCGGATTACCCTGGACCCCCCCCTCAAGAAACAAATTCTTTTATATTTATGGCCTTACACTAATGAATACCCTAACCTAAGGCCAAAAATAAAAAAGAATTTGTTACATGTAAGACTTTGACGAGGGGGTACTTATTGAACTCTTGCCTTCAGATGTGTATCTAGTAGTGGAGTTCAGTTTATATTTTGAGTTTCCTGTGAATGAGGCGACTGTCATTTGCTGTGTGTTGTGTGCTGCGTGTTGTGTGTGTGTGTTTGCGCGCATCGTGTGTATGTATGCATCTGTTGGAGTTGCATATTTTGTGTACAGTGGTAGACACCTGCATTCCCAGAGTGGGGTAAGGACTGAAAAAAGTGGGGCCCACCGGTGCTTGAAGCTAGAACAAATTTTAGCCTGTGGCTTTTGAACTTGACATTTTAGAGCGTAAGCTATCAATTCTTCCCCAGACTGTTATCGCTTTCCCAAAATTTTCAAAATGTGCATGTCCAATAAAACATTATGTATGATCACGATATGGTCAACCTATTTGATGACCTTTTGCTCTTTACCATTTTGAAGGAAACCTCCCTCAGGTGTAAAATTTTACTCTTAGGCGACGAAAATAAAAAACCCTGTTTTACGGGCCCGACCGACCCTGATTTTTCAGTTTTGCAGATTTTTTTTTTTTAGTTTTTCCAAAAATCATGTAAAATCAGCCTGTTTTTAGCCCAAATTTATCAATTTTGGCAATTTTTTTTAGAAAATTTGTAAAAATTTTTCATTTTTTTCTCTTGATTTTTCAGATTTTGGGGCTACTTTAGGCCAATTTTGATCTCCAGAAAAGAAAAAAAAAAGAAAAGATAAAATTCGCCCGACCGACCGACCCTACTTGAAAGGTCCGCTCGCCCGTAAAACAGGGTTTTCTTTTTTCGTCGCCTTATGGGAAAAATACAAGTTAGCTTCTGATACCAATAATTTTAATTTTTTTATGGGGGGAGGGTGGGGAGAGGGTGAGACTCAATTGGGTCACATAACTTCAAGCATTTCTTACCATGTCTCTGATTAGGTAATTACATCATATACATATATAGACAACCAATCAAATAGGCTGTTAGTGTCAGGGGTTAACACACCACCTGTGTATAATATTCTTAATCTGTCTGGGGCTGCTGGAATGGGGAATTCCCCTTGGTAACTTCTCCCGTGTATGTGTGTGGGAGAGTGGGTATGTGGGTTGGGGGGTGGGGGTTGCTGTCTTTCTTTGCTGTCTTTCCCAAAACTCTGGAAATGCAGTAAAAATGGTAGACCTGCAGTAGACTGTAGAAATCTATAGAGCACTGTAATTAAACATACTTCAGTATAATCAAAGTGGATATCAAAACTGTCAGCAGGTCAATTCCCCATACACATCTGTACTTCAGTTACTGAACTTGGCCAATGGAAATTAGATTGTGGTACTTTGTAGTGACTATTATTAAAGTGCCATGGCCTGATTGCTAATAGCCTTGTCCCCAGAACCCAAGATTTGAAAGTGGTCAAGATCTTGGTGTCTGAACAAAGCTACTATTTTTGTAATGTACCCTATGAAATCTTGGTGCTAAAAGATGTTTGGTTTGGATGTTATGAGCAAAAATATGCCCCATTTTGGTTGACCAATATTGATTTTACACAGTACTCTATGGGCTTGCAACATCAAAAAATGGATTCAAATATCGGCTGCAAAACTTTACAGATAAGGTTTGGAGCCAAGTTATTCAATCAAGATGAAAACTTGATAAAATTAAATTGGGTCATCCACCTTTAACAGGTGGAAATATGTCAGTACTAAGCTTAATTCTTTTCTCCCCACAATGCATTACTCCTGACTTTGCATCAAGTAATATTGAATGCGCTATGGGCAGGGCCCTTCCACTTAGCGTTACACCACCAAGAAGTCGCAGTGCATCCAAACAGCCAATTGGCATCGTTGAGATACAGTTACCGCACAACGCGTGTGTTCTGCATGTAACAAGACCGACTTGACCCGCGGGCTGCTAACGTGCCAGCGTGCTGCAAGTGGGTTTTCTGTTTTCCTTTTTTTCCTCCATGGAAATTTGCATTCTGGTGTCGTGCACAGGTTTAGCAACCATACTGGGGTTGCTGGTGAGGCTGTCGTATGCGAATACCGGTGTAGTGGTATTGCTTGATGCGGATCTATTCAGCCGTAGGCCGTGCGCACGACAAGACTTGGTAATGTCTTACAGGCGAAGCGGCACACCCGACCGAGTCTTGCTTGCCTGCAATCATTCCATGCGGAAAATTATTCATGGTGGTAATAAATTCTAAGAATCCATCCCAGCCTGTTGAATTTTTTACCAGGGTGTGTATGTGTGTGAAAATGAATGAAAAAGCTTTTGTAATTTACCTTTTAAGTTGAGCCTGAATGTGGGTTTGAGATGAAAAATGCACGAAACAATTTGGCAAATCTGAAATATTTAAATCATTCATGGGTGATGATAGTGGTTCCCACAATGCCCTGGGGCACTCTGTGCTTTTGCTAATGAGTAAGGTATCAATGGAAGAGGGAAAATGGTAATGACATAAAATTGATTGTGCGCTCCGAGTGGCGGTAATTATACAGCGCAATCGGCTTGTTTGTCAAATCCTGCTCAGTGGTGATTGCCATTACCATTTGGATCAGTGGTATCGAGATGGTGATCTAGTCGGGATGAGTGTTTGTAGGAACTCGTTGGATTACAGCATACAGAGCTCAAGTGAAGTGAAATAATTGGTTTACTACGCTCCAATTTTCTAACGACAATTATTTCGAAAACAATATTATGCAATCAAATTGCCATGTATCAAAAACCGTTTGTCAAATTCTTTAGTTCACATGTTTGGCTTAATTATGTAAAGTTGGAAATCTGTAGTTGAAACTGTGTATTAGTTGCCCAAGGCTGTCCAATTCAAGAAAGTGTTGGCAGATTTCACCTTTCTGAGGACAAAATTTAGTGATCGCTATCTCAATAAGCTCATACATTCTGGGTACATGACATTAATCATGCCCAGAAAGTGATTGTAAACCCATGCAAGCATGGTACGCATAGTCTAATCCTACCCAGAAAGCAATTGGGGCGGTGTCGTCATATGCACAGTTTTGTGGTTTTTGAGGTCATTGACCCACACCTCCATTGAGTGGGGGTTGCAAACTGATTTGTTTGCAGTGGAGATTACGAATTCCACCGTTGCTTTATTTCTCTAAAAGGATATCTGATGAAAGCAAAGAATGAATTAGTACAAAATCTTATATTTAGGCTGCTTAAAATGTTTTGGTTCTCATCGAAGGCAATTAAATGAGGGGCATTTTGGGTGCAATATTTTGTATTATGGGTATTAGATGACAATCCTGAATTTTTATTGCTATAACTAGGGGTATTTTGATTGCAATCAGAGTGGGAGTGTGACAAAACTTGAAACTGTTTTTTTTTCCATCAGCAAATACACTAGTCAACATCTGAACTACTGATAATTGAAATAAAAATGACTGAAAATGTTTTCAAACAAATTGCAGAATGGGGAGGGGACGACAGCCACTAATTTGCGTATATTAGGTAACTCCTAGCTCTAATGAAATTGTTTGCAAGTTTAACAGACTTGTTCTGCAGACGAGAGTTTTTAAGTGAGTGCGTTTAGCCAGTCAGAGGCCAAATTTTTGAGAACTGGGAGGAATTTTATCACACGCAACTTGAAATTATCGGGGTGGGTCTCAATCCCGGGACTTTTCTCATACCCCTACTCCGCACTAGTGACATTTTGTTAAAAATATTCCTTCCCTTCCTCTGTGTGTTCTGTATTTGTTTATTCTAAATGAGCTGCGTGAAAATCTTCCAAGAATCGTACATTATTTTTCATGAAAGTAGCAGTAAATGCATCTTGAGTTGCATTTGAGTTTAATTGCCAAAATAACTTGACTGCATAAAAATTAGTGACCATTTTCTATAAGAATAATATTTCGTAATAGATTTGGATTTTAGCTATGTGGTATTACAATTGACTCATATTGCTGTTGAGTTTTTTAAGCCCCGCACCCAGTCAGTCCTTAACTTCAGCCCCAGGCAATGCAATCCGCTTAATAATTTGAATGCATATTAGCATGCTTAAGAATGAAGCGTGATTAAATTAAACCCAGTTACAAGTGGCATCACATCCCCTGTTGCGAGCGTAGTTCACACGCGATCCGCGAAACGATAATAATATTGCCGTGGATTGATGAGCTTGATACATCCAGCCGTCACTGCCGTGAAAGTGTGAATAGCGTAATGGCAACTTATGGATATCAAAAAAGAATGGTAGGACTTTATTGTATAGCAGGGGAGAGTAGAGATGGTATCACAGTGTGAATGGTGAGAGAAAGTCCTTGAGACGTGGCTTGCCTCGAGTCAGGGAAGAGGGGGTTTTGAGGCAATCCCAAATGCACCAGTTTGGGAAATTTCACCTTAATAGGGTCAGGTGATCCCATAAAAATCCCATTCTAACACCCAGCAAAGCCCGACTTTAACGCTCTTTAGGCCACAAAGGGTGTTAGAACTTAGGGAATTTTTAGCATGATTATGAATTCCTTGTGGTTCTTAACTTTTGGAACACTTTTTTCCCTAAGTCCTGACATGTTTTTAGTACAGTCCAGTATAGGCACATTGCAATGCACATGGGATTGTTCAAAACCCCCTCGAGTCCGGGTTTCATTATGCACATGTTGGCTGGTCTTGGTGGTCCAATTTTGTAAGTTTTTTCTATGCTCTGGTGAGGCACCAGTAGTATGGTTTCGTCTTGACTCTCGACAACGACATTCTTGGAGGAGTAGGGTATAAAAGGAATGGGCGATATTTGCATCACTGATTAGGTACAGTTAGCCTGCGTTTTATGCTATAGTTTGATCAACCCTAATTAAGCAGGCATATTTGAGATTGATAATTACATAAAATGAGTAATAGGGTGTAATAAAAGGCCAATAAAGAAAAGTTTGCTTCAGCTTCCTGTAGCTCCAAAACCCCTAATGCTGTTTGCGTTTCCCCGCTAAAATGCAAGGCTGGTCAATTGACTCTGGGGAAGGGTGTGGGGTGGGCAGATACTCAACACAAATGACTGTGTGGGGATTGCCGGATCCACAAATAGTGGTCTCGTTTTCAGTCTTGTAGTCTTTTGCTATATATGACCCGTTTTTCATGCCAAATTTTGCATGAGATTGGTTACGTGAAACATTTTCAAAATTTGTTTACAAATGAGGCCAATTTTAATCTGGCGCTACAATTTTATAGGCACCTACTCTGTACATTGTGCTTTTGGAATGAATATCATGACTCCAATGATTACTCATAATATGCGTGGCAGAAATAACTTGAGGGTTGATTTCATTTAGGCTGCAATTTTCTGAGCAACTATTTTAAGATCCACTGACTCAGTCTTAGAAATCTTACATGTTTTCTTAGATGTTAACCATGCTTGAAATTTATTTTGGCACCTCCTGTAAGACATCCTCAAGATGTTCTGACTCATTTGAATTCTTTTAGAGATAAAATACCTCAAGTGTAGTGTAGCAAGAGTCCCAGTGAATTAACCCATGCATTCTATGGTATCAGAGCACTATTTTGATTAGTTACTTGGAGTTAATATCATTGTATGAGCAATTCCGAGATTACTGTAAGATGGTGGTATGGTCTACACAGATAGTGTGTGCTATGAAGGATCCTGTATTTTACGGGTAAATCTCGTACCGGGAAAGCGCAAGGAAAATAAAGGTGGATAGCGGTCAGTTTCTATTGGGCTGCTGTTTACCGGTTTAAAATACTCCCTGGCTTGCTGTCGGTCAACTCCACATAAAACTTTGCCGGCCAAAGGTCGTACAAGGAGGTCCAAATCAAAGCATTGTGGGTTGACCTTTTCAAAAAAAAAAAAAAATAGTGCGGTACCTGCGATCGAATGATGTCGATGTTGACCATTTTATCAGTCAAAAAATTCAGGAAGCAAAGAAGCCAAATGACAGAGTTAGATGGGGGTAAATGTTGTGAATTAGAGAAAGGGTTCGAATGTACATGGAGCTGTACAAGCGGCGAGAGGCGATGTAGTAAGATTGAGGAGGCACCCGCCGAATGATGGCCCTCATCTCTCTAGTCTAACGCATCCACACGTAGGGCCCCGATCGTCGATCGTATCACATGGTTTATCCAATTCGTGTCCTAGCCTGCATGCACACTCTCGCGGAACGGAGTGTTTCTATTGGCGTTCGTTTACCGGTAACGACTCCGCTATTTTTATTTCTTTCCTCGAGAAGGAAAATTTGCCGGGGTGATTACCAGTAAATGGTGAGGGAGATCAGTTTCTATTGAGCACATTTAATCCCTATCCGTTTTTTTCCGGAAAGGCCACCAATAGAAACACACCTAATGAATAGAATACTATTTTGATGGTTACTAGAGGGCTATCTCATGTTGTGTCCTGTAATGAGCCATCAGATATAGACGTATCATAGGTGGTAGTGTTTGAGGGTAATTAAAAGTGGAAACCAAAACAAAGAAATATTTCATATTATATAACAACCGGTGAAGCACCAAAATTAATACTAGAAAGCCTGTTTATGAGCTACTTTAAAAGGTGGGTGACCAATCGACAACCTTAATCCCCCCCAAAACAACTTTATACATCAATTGAGGGTCTAACCTCTATGAAATTTAACCCCCTCTCTGATTGGCTCATTACAAGACACAATATGAATTGGTTAATCTGAGTAACCAATGCTTAAATAGGGATAGATGTGAAGTGCCAAAGGGTTAATTAAGGCCCAGGAAATGTTTCCTTTTGCTGTTATGAACCAATAACATCCTCAAACATGTTCAACCACATCAATTAACACATACTTGGGTTACTAATAACCAGTAGCAGGCCCTCAAGAAACCTGACCTGATTGGCTGTGTAAAGTTTCAAAGCGCGAGTTGGAAAGTCAAGGGTGCTCTAGGGTACAGATCCTTTTTTCCAAGTAAAGGGTCCTTACTTAGACCCATAATGAAGTGTAATTACACCATGATGAAATCATGTGACCGTATACAGACAGAGCCTATTCCCAACGCATACACCTAGACTTGAGCATGCTCTTTTAAGTACAGAAAACATCGGGTAAACATCAAACCGACTGTTTTGTGAGAAAAGAGAGGAACAAAGGAAGAGAAACAGAGTAAAGGTTCAATGTAGATTTGAACCAGGGAATCATGTGCCAGGCTTGTGACAACCGCGGTGGTGTACCGAGGCAGTCGATCCAGAGGGGATAAAATTCCCAAATCATCCACCAGAGGGGGCAAAATATGTAGGTCAACTCGGTAATAGTCCGAAGAAGCAAAAATTACCGTATTTACATGAATTTTGCTAACATTTAAGCTTAAATAAGTATAAATTCCCCGAAGAAGGGGGATGAAAATGCATACTGTATTTTGGTCCATATCGTCCCACTTTTATGAGCCAGAGGGGGAAACTTCCCCCACCCCACCCAGTCGGTACACCACTTGTCAACCGGAGACGGAAGGCCACCAGGGCATCACTGGCTTGGCCAGTAAATTTGTTCCTGCATAGATTTGTTTGATGCCACAATCAATTACACATGGAACTCTAGTTTTGTAGCGGGTGTGTGCTGGGGGAGAAGAGAGATAGGGGTTCCAGAATCCTCTGGATTGATGTGTTGTGGGGGTGGTGGTGGTGGTGGGGGGGGGGAGTTACAATCCCAACTTTAAAGCTTTGCAAAGTGCCAATTTCTAATAAGATGTGGGCAAAGTGCCCAACATTCTTGAGAAGTAAAATCCCATTCATCCCATCCACTGATAAAAATCATAACTCTTTCCGGCAAAGAGTCATCTGAGAAACCCATCTCAAGGGGCCACAGACTGACTCATATGTGTGAATTTCAAACAAGTTTTCCCAACAACACTGAACAGGGGATGAATAAACATGGCTTTGTGATGACAGAGGGCAGCGTTTGCACTACCGACCTTGTTGCATTCACACGGACGCTATCGTCCCCAAGAATCTTTGCATGATATGATGGCCCAGGCTGCTTATGCATGCGCACGATTACGGAGGATAGTGGAGAGAAGAAGAGAACGATACACAAGGACATCGAGTTGGTTTCACTTCACCTTTGGGGCTGGGTCCTACCATAGTTGTTGGTAGGGAAGAGGTTGATTGAAGTGGGTTAGAATAAAATCAAATTGCTTTCACACATGGTAGGAAAATGGATTTTGTATTGGAAAATGGGACATGAGAGGGGGAGAAATATCAACTCTTTCATTTTTTATGCGTGATAAGAGCTAAACCTCCGGGGCTGGGTCCTACCATGATGACTGGTAGGGTAGAGGTGGTTAGCAGGATTGTTGAATGAGATTAAAGAGAGAAATAAAAAAAGATGGTAATGGAAGTGGCTTTTTAATACTCTGGTAATGGCAGGCGAGGTTGTCCGGAGGGAGTTTTGCATGCAATTGTCATTCATACCTGGTAGATGTGGTGATGAGCGTATTGTATGGCCCCGTAGTCCCACCTGAGACAAGCAGGGAATGAATGAATGAAATGGTTGGATGGTATTGACTCGAAAGAGAGGGAAAGAGGGGGAAGAAAAGATGGCGGAAGCCAGTCATTTTTCTTATTTCTGGTATCTGCGGATGATTTGGGGAAAATATAGCGTGGGTGTGTGTGCTGCAGTGTAGTAACTAAGGGTGTCCTGATTAATCATACATATGGATCTGTTGTAAAGTAATCCTGATTTGTTCTCTGGAGTGTATGATAGGAGGGCTCAGAAAAAATGTTTGGTTGTGCATCTTAATTAACAATGTTAATTCCATTATTTATACTATTACACGGGCCATTTTCAGCCCTGTGCTGTGGTGGCTCTAAATTTACAATAAAGTGAATGGTTCAGAACTTGGGCACCTTGCATGCCTGGAAAAATTGGGGAATTTGGGAACGACATTCCCAGAAAATTTTGATATTTGAAGAAATTTTTATCCTTTTAAATAAAAAAAATGCATAAGAATTGGAGGGAAAATTTAAAATCTTGGAGGGAAATTTGGATTTTATTCCTGGAAAATTTTGCATTTTCACCAGGAAATTTGGCATATTTTACCTTGTCTCTCTAATTTAGAAAGCAAATTTTAATTTTCTGTGCAATTTCTTTGCTCGATTATTACTTTATTGTTTTTATCAAGTGTGAAGTACTGGAAGACACTACAACTCTGTGCAGCATTTCTACACAGAAAAATCTGTTCTTGTAGTTCATATAATTTCTTGATCCCACTTTCTCTAAAACTAGAACAAATGGTTTCTAAACATAAGTGGTATCTAATTAGACCAACTTTAAGTAACTCATCGTATATGGTTCTTTATTAAAATAGATTTATTTTCCCAACAATTGACTAAATTTGCTATTTTTGAAAGTAATTTACTGATTCCTTACCAATTACATTTCAGAAGAAAATTCTAATTTTTTAGGACACAATTTGCTTGTATATAACTGAAATAGCATGAAGTCAGACAAGGATAAACCACAATTATTTTACCAGGATGAAAAAAACTATAAGGAATGTGTTTTGAAATGTACTATATTATAGACAGAATGATTCCCTTCCCCTGCAAAATGTCTACTACAAGTGGGTTGGAAAATGTAGTATTGAAATCCTCATCGTAATGCATTAAAATGAATGCGAGTCTGAATGGTTTATGTGTGAATATTTCAATAGCATTTAATCATCAGAGAGCCTTGGGGTTTTGTGAATGGTTGGGAATTCTCTGCAGGAATAATAGCCAAATATGAGTGAGAATCAGTGAACAGGTACAGGGAGCTATGCTGTAGACAAAATTAGACCATAATTTGAATGGTGATATTTGAGATATGGGTCATTTGGATCTTGAGAGGTAGTAGCTCGAGAACCAGGAGCAGAATTCTGAAGCTTGGTTGGCATACCACAAGGTGCTGCTGTCCCCTATAGTTTGTCTCACCTCAAGTTGAAGGTGACGTCATTATGCGTCTTTGCATTCCCACTAGCGTCTCGATTGTGCCGCCTGTATTCGCGTGAGGTATCATGCTATGATTCCAAGCATAGCGCGCGCGATTCATGGCTGGGCAACATAAAAGGCGCAGTGACCAGGCGCGGATCCAGGGAGGGGGCGCGCGCCTACCGGTAATTCTGCAAATTCTTTCAAAATCTGCCCATTTTGGACAAGTTACAGCCTTTCAAGCTCTTTCAGCCCCCCTGTAATTTTGACGTTTTTCAAATCCTGGATCCGCCCCTGGTGACATCACCTTCAACTTAGATGACACAAACTATGGACATATCACCTACTGAAATACAGTATGCTTTGCAAGCAAAAGAAGCTCGCTCCCTCTTGTTTCCTTAACTTACCCAAGATTTTATTAGGCCTAAAAAAATGTTTATTTGCCGTAACAGAGGAAAAATATTATGGTCGGGCGGTCAGATTTTTTTTAAAAGGTTAATTGGGGGGATGAGGCAATGGATCACAAAAGGCCTCTGTAAAAGTGCCCCAACCAATTAAAATATATATTTTCTCTGTTTCATAGGAAGGGCCATCACCAACATTAATTCCAAAATTTTATTTGAATCCGACATACCATTTTAATGTGAACGGTAATTGTGTGTATTACAATAGTCCATGGAGTACTGAACAAACTGTTTTTCAGTTACCGTAAACCATCGTAATGGTAAATAGGTCAAAATATTTTGCAGATGGGATACCAAAATCTCAGGTTTGATGGAGTGAAAGATGTGGTTGAGGATGAGGATCGGGTAATTCCCCTTTTTAAGTACCACAATTTTATTTTTGTAAATTGTCCTTTCCTAAATTATTGTATCGACTCTGTGAAAAACTGCAAACTTTTATGGTCCGTCTTGTATGGGGCATGGAAGGTTCAGAAGATTGTTTTTCTGAAAATGATCAGACTGTTGAATCATAGCTACATCACAGACCACAACTTCTTTGCCCTTGGTTTTGTATGAGTTTATATTGTTTGCTACTTTTACCTCTCACTCTGATTACAGAGAAGGGGGTGAAATCAATCCCATAATGCATTGCATGATGGCAATATACCTATACTCAACTATATACATACCAGTACTTTAGAGGTAAAAGTGCATAAGAACCACAAGACCTTTCATGACCAAGTCAAAAAATCCTTAATTATTTTATTGCATTTCCTGTGTTAAATACAAGCATAAGTCTGTTTTTGTATGTGTTGAGAATATGCTCATACCAAGGTGCAATTTTCAAAGCATGGTGTGCTCTGGGATTAGTTCGCATCATCTTCTCTCGTACCTACATGTAAGAGGAGTATGGCGGTCCAGTAAGTATTTCCCACGGTGTAGTCTGTGTCACAGACTTTGAAAAATATTATCTAAATTGGTACTGCGCGAGAGATCAATGTTATCAGTTCCTCATAGAGAATGTGTGTTTCCCAAATGAAACTAAAATATCTCTGGAAAACAAAGGGGTTCTATGGATGTTTTTGCATCAGAGGGTCCGTTACTTTGTTTTGTTTTGAACATGTATCATAATTGGGTCTGAACCTATAGAACCTAGCGAGAAAATTGAGCATTTTTATTGGGTACTTGGTGAAAGCGCAATCGCTAAGGTCGCGTCCATTTTTCCCACAATGTCTTTCAATATTGTTCCAGTCTTGAGAATTTTCAAACACTGGTTTCAATTTACGCCAATTTTTTTTTTCAATTTTAGAAACCGGATTACGTACTTACCGGACTGCCGTATTAGAGGTATAGTGTTCTTCCCACAATTCAATTTTTCCAATGCAATTTTTGGACTGGTTGTAACAAAAAGTACTTTGATTACAAGATTGGGATAAGTACTGTCCATTTAGGTACTTTTTTGGTGTACCTCCTCTTCCTACATTTAATCCCACAGAAAGGACTCTGTTAATCATTTCAATTGGTAATTGGGGGGTCGGGTTAGCACAGTGGGTCCTCCCTCGCTTCCCACCACTGTGGTCCCATGTTCGACTCTTGGTTGGGCCTGCGATTTCATGTGCATTTGGTTTCCAGTCCATACTCGACCTTGCAGGTTTTCTCCGGGTACTCCTGTTTCCTCCTAAAACTGGGCTTTCTTCCCTAAAATGTATCTGATAATAAAAAGTATCTTCGTGACACTAAAATGAAACAATTGTATTGATGTGTCGTTAAATACTAATACCACCACCTCCTCCTCCTAAGAATGGGGTATGCGCCATCTTCATGGTGCATGTTCCGATCATCTTTGGGACCCCTTGACTTAACCACAATTGTTCAAGGAAAGAGATCACCAAATGCACCTTTAAAAAAAAAAATAACTTTCCAATTGAGCTGTATGAGTGACAGTCTTTTAAATGAAATGGAAAAAATGGTGTATTATAATCATATAGTATACCTTTATTGACATTAAAGAGACACTGGCACATGTGAAAAATAGTGCGCCCTCAAGATTTTTCAAAATTGATATATTTGCATGGTTGTAAAGCTTTTATATACGAAAGCCCTCACCCGAAATGATTAAGACCAAATCAGCTTCCTTATGGGTAAACAGAATGATTTTGTAATTTAACGTCGCCGGCGACGTTAAATTCAGCAGACGACGAAAATGGCGTTTAACACAAGAACACGCACGCCGTATACATGTTTCCCACGCTATACACACTGTTTGACCATTCTATAACCTTTGTGGTTTTAATATCAGTGAGTACGAGTCAAAAATATTCATGTAATATACACATTTGTTGATTAAAGTTATGGAAAACTTAAAAGTTGGCCTACAAATTACCTGAATGTCTTTATCCTCATATCAATGTCCCTATCTGTTTTGGGGTATGTTATTTTTATGTGTAAAATATATCTCTGTTCTTCCAATGGCCTAGACTATCATTTGAGAGCAAACTGAAGAAATTTCATATTGTGTGAAAATGTGCTCAGAAATTGTTCTTGGTTTTAGCTTGCCCTGAAGAGTAGCCTGCTCACTAAATATAAATTTACATAAATAACAAAAGCACTGATTGGTTGGTGTCGTCACTTCCACCATTTTCCACAGGCAATTCGCAACTCAAATTTGTTACCAGTTGAATGTTATTAAAAGTACACCAGTAGTCGGATTTAATAATACTTTAAGAAATTGTCGTTTAGGTAGTAGAGATAGATTCCAATTAGAACATTATTGCCAAAAATAATTGGAAATTTCCTTAAATTTGATATCTACCAACCAGCTGTTTATGGTGATGACACTTCCTTTAAAACATAAAACGCATATTGATAAAAAACCAGCGCCTGAGCGAAAGCAACACCGTATTGCAAATTAAACATGCCAATATATCAGCCGACCCAATCTGGCTTGTGTCCTTACAAAAACAGGAAGGAAAAAACCCAAGCAGCTTCATTTTTTTTTCACTTCTCTCTCCACCAAGAGAATCCCTTGGAAATCTCCCCTGGGGTCCCCAGCTAAAAAGAGAATGACAGCGTTGCAAAATCAATACTCTATGAAAATGACGCCGTGAAAAATGAACGGCTGGGGTCAAACGAGGTTAGCTTCCATCATTGATTGGCACGGTAAGTGGACACCGGCTGGGGCCTCTCTCCGACCAATCACGGCCGTCGTGATTTGGCAGGTTTTAAGCCCGACCACAAGGGCATGACTAATTGCGACTTTCAACAAACCAGTCGAATGAAATAAGGTTATCCCACACGGTTGTTTTTACTCTTTTCGATCAGTTTTCTGGTGCGTTTGCTAATATGGCAGATTAGCCAAGGATAAAACTGGCAGTATGCTATGTCAATTTGGGTCACTTAAGTGACAGAAAATGCATGGCCAGTGACGGTTTTTAGCATGCACATCTCGCGATTCAAGATTTACATACATGATAGAGCAATGGTGTGGTCAGACGCTGAAGGATAAACAGTGGCTCTCCATTCCGTACTTGACAATATTTTGCGGTCCTATTGAGATTTTCAATGTATATTTAATGCAATTTGATATAGAATTTAAATCCTGGCTATTATGGATAGGTGGTATTTAAAAAAAATAAATTGTTTAATATTGGACTCATCCTTGGAAGCTTTCCTAGCAGAAATGAAAAATAATGTCCAATGTCTGTTTGGCTTGGAATATTGCGTGGTCATATATTAGCGTGGTATTGCTTCACTGCTTGGAGTAGTGGATTAAAGGTTGTACACCATCCCACAATGCACCAATTTGGGGAAATTTCACTTCAAGAAAGTGATACCACAAAAATCCTATTCTTAACACAAAGCCCTGACTTTTTACTCATTGTAGCCGACAAAGTGCTAGTGCTTAAAGAATGTTTATCTTGATCATGAAATGTTTTGTGGTCCTTAAGCTTCTTGAACACTTTTATCCCTAAGTACTGACATGTTTAGTACAGTACAGTGCAGTATAGGCACATTGCAATGCATTATGGGATTGGTTCAAAACACTACAGGTAGTACAGTATGCTTCAGTTGTTTCTCCTCTGCTTTGGAGAATAATGTATGCAAAAATGTGAGAAAGCATGCTTTGGTTTCGTAGGTGGGGTGGTTCCAGTCCTGTTATTATCCGGGGATAAATTCTGGGTAGCTCTTCTTGGTGGTTACAGGTTGATGGACTAGACCAGCCCATCACCAGTGTGATTTGCTCTGAAAGAATTTGCAGGAGTAGTCGCTACGTACCCAAGCCATGGAAATAAGTTTGCCTTCCTGGCAATGTCAGAAAAATTCTGCAAGTTTTCTACATTGTTTGGGTGTTTCAAAGATTTTGTTTGGCTCCAAAAGTAACCTTTGCATGCACTTATTGTGTATTGTTAAACCAAAATAAATGAGATGCAGCATTTTTTTTTTTTTTGCATTCTACAAGTCATTCCATTTATTTTGACCAATTCTCGGGATTTTCTGGCCACTGTGTTCATGTTCCTGTCCTGTTCTCTGCCCTGCCAGTACCACAGATTGGCTGCTACCACATGGATGCAACTTTAACATGTTTATGGGTCTGAAAACCAAACATGGAATACACATCCATATCTTGGGAGTCCTGCAAGCCCAGTGATTAGAATCTAGTCCCAATCTGAATTTTGGTGGCAAAACATCTTGTTGAAATAGATAATTTGTTCTCATTTTTACCCTGCCAAATTTCCCAGTATAGTTGTTTGTTCCTTTCTTCTGGGGGCCAATTCCAACTTTTATTAAAGGTCCAAATTAAAAACAACTTCTTTGGGCTTCACTGACTAGGTTTTTTTTTGGGGGGGGGCAATTTAAAAATACAAATTGCTCTTTGCATGCAAAAACTGGCTGTTTGGGGCAAGAAGGTTATATCTTTGGAATACTTAAAATAAAATGAGAGTGAAGCAAAGTTTGCCAATTTTAAAGAGGTTTTGGCAATTTTTTTTAAGGCATTATGAAAAGAGGCCTTAACCGACTAACCATACACAAAATGGCAGCTCTCCTGTAGAACATTCTCCACCATTCTATCTCCCACATTTCCCTCATGTAATAACACCCTGCCCATGGTGTTACCAAAAAAAAATATGAAAATCCAATTAAAATCAATTATTTTTGGTCGGTTTCAATTGTAGTTTGTTAGTGCGCAGAAAAGAAAACATTTCCTTATTTGCTGAAGTATTAGGGCATTTGAAATATCACAAAACAATTTACATCGCTAAACAATTTTTAATGAAGAAATATTTCCAGGCTATTTCAGAAGTTCCATTATGAAATTCACAGAAAATCCTAAAAAATTTGATTTATATTAATCCAATCATATAATTGTAGTTGCGAAATTCACTTTTCATCCAAAACTGTTTTTGTTATGTGAATATTTCGTACTGCGAATATAACTCGATTAACGATATGGTATAGACTTTCTCCTTGAGAACTGGGAGGGGCCGAGTTCCTGAATTATAGCTTGGTCGCAATATTGTCAAGTAGAAATATTAATTACATGTTGTTGTTAAGGCTAAAAATGCATATGTAAGTAAATATGCTTTGATTTCCAAGACTGACAATTATCTCAATTAACTGCCGGTGGTGTACCACCACCTCTCTTAGCTTTGATTGGCTAATTATTACATGAAGTAAGATAATAACCTCTGGGCATCCTATCACAATTAACTTACTGTATATCTGTATGCACTTTTAAGCTTTCTTTCCATTGGCTAATTACATCTTATCACCCTGTGAATAATATAATAAAATAAAATTAAAAATTGGCAAATAAAAGTTAAAAATATTTTATTTGATTGGGGGCATTAATAAACATAACAAATGCACAGACCTAACCAGGTTTATTTTTTGTTGGTATTAAAAGGTGATGGCCGTGAACTTGACCCCAATGTCCGTTCTCTAAAGTTTAACACAGATATTTCAATCTGTTTTGATAGGAGAGCTTAAAACATTTTCTAAGCCCAAAGATAATATTGGTCAACCAAAATAGAGCACATTTTCGCTCATAACATCCAAACCAAACATCCTTTGGCCTTTTGAAAAATCATTCAGGTGAACTGAGTATATGAAATACAGTATTACATGGAAGGAGAATGATGCTTAAATGCTAAAATTGTTGGGTGAGTTGTGGGATTGAGGCAGAAGATTTCGCTGTGCACCTTTTAAATACCATGAACTGACCCTTATTGTGGGAGAGATTGGCCCAGTGGCTAGGGTGCTTGCCCGTGGCGCGGATTTTTCAAAAATTCCCTGGTTCGAAACCTGGTGGGGAGACTTGCTAGAATTTATCGAGTATGCAATTCTGGTACTGCTCTCTATGGTTCACATGGAATTGGGAAAATGAATCATGAAAGTATCCCATTCTTTGGAGGGACGTTAAGCCGTCAGTCCCGTGTTCAGAGAGTCACAATTGTACATGTATATTGCAGCCAGTTTTGAATAAGAGTAGAATGAAAACCCCTGAGTGTTACCAATTCGCCCCAGCCTCAAAGCGGACCATTTTAGGAGCATCCGTATCATGGATACACACGGCCCCGGATCAGCTTACTCAGCTGAATAAATCCTGACACCACCACAAACCATTACCACTGACTTGTGGATTTTCAATGAAGAACCCTTATTGAAAGATCTGCTCTAAGAATACATCGCATTTTCTGTTTTGTATGGAAAGCTGTGTTGTCTAGATTATTATTTTCCACAATTTCAGTTTAATTTAATAATTTTAATATAACCAGCTTTGTGTGGGTTATGATACAATGATCTAGAGACTGCAGTGCAAATACTCGGTGACTGAAAATTAGCTGGCAGCTGTCCCCCATGGGGGAATCTTGGGCCCCCCTGAAAAATTAGTGAATTTCTGCTGGTTACGCCACTGCCTGGTTATGAATGTTAATGAACTCATTTGCATATGTTTTTTTCTCAGTCCTATTTTACCTCAAGGTATTTATTTCCCCCAATTAAACTCCTACTTATGAGGGGCCATCTTATTTACAAAGAAAGGTCAAACCAGGGGGGTGGAGTACTTGATACAAGTGACTATACGGGGATGTGCCGCAAACACGGGTCTCATTTTCAACTTTCTGGTATAGGAATGAACCTTTTCATGCCAATGTTGGTCTAGTAAAAGGTGTTGGTGCTGATTTGAATTCACTGTTGCTGTTAGGATGGCATGTCCTACTCCCGTGGTATAGCTATGGGTTCCTTTTTTGGCAAAAATTGAAGGCACGTCCCTACTCAAGCAAACTTGAGAAACCCCCCTGGGGTCAAACAGGTTGATGTTTTGGCTCATTTAAAAACCTTGGGTTGTGGTTTGAGAAAAAAACACATTAAGATTTGTACAGAGTATTGAAGAGTCCGTTAACATGTAGTGGATAATATCGGAGATAGGAAAAATGTAACTTGTTGTTTGGAGTTGCGGACTTTCCCCTGCAGAGTTTGGCCCCAACCCAAGGCAATTCAGGTGTGTGTTTAACTCCCATGGAAAAGCAGAACTAATCAAAAACAAAAAGCAGCAATAAACACATTGGCCAGTTGCAAGTAATACAGGCACTGAAACAAAAACAGGGAGTGAAGAAACCCTTATCCTCCCCGGCCCTTAACCACGACGTCGACCCAATGCTGACGACTTTGTACGCTGACATCCAATTCAGTGTGCGTAGGCCCGGCTTGCATTATCTCTATAAATTGCCGCCGGCCATTCTACCTAACCAGAAATCTCACACCAAACACTACACTGTAAATGTATCCAAATACTTGCTAGGCGAATTTGCCGTTGGCAGCCCGTGGCTAGAGCTTGCTTGCGAGGTAGTGGAGAGCAAGTTGAGCTTAAATGCCTGTTTGACTAGGCCAAGGCTCTTTTCTATGGGGTGGTGTCTTGTTTGGTTCCCCACCTCATATTTGCTCCTTTTTGATCTTTCTCTGGGGATACGACATGTAATGTTGCACATTTTGTTGGAACGGGTAACTTAATCGAATACCCAAATAATTCAAAGTGTCACACTTCTGTAAGTGATAGAAATGGTAAAGTATGTGAAATTCTGTTTCAAGTTGGTGGAAAAGCAAAGGTACATGACTCTATCTTTGAGGCGTACATGTAGCAATTGATCATTTTAACCCACAGATGTGTTTTGTGGTGCAGCTTGTTGAAATTTGTGGGCCCAAATTTGTTCCCATGGTGGACAAAAATGGTTTAACTTGCTCAAATTTGAATTAAAATTAAGAAGTCTTAAAAATTGTATTTTTATTTGGCTATCATTATATCAGCCGTTTTCTTCGTTCTTGGGAATGTAACCAAGATCATCCCCATGTAGTCACAGGTTGCCTACAATCTTGGGCAAAAGTAGTTGGCACACCTTGTGAAAATTTGCTCTTTTACATTTAATTGACTATTTTTGAAGATATGAATTTGAACCTTTTTTTGTATCAAGCTTTGATAATCCATAAAACCTTCCCCACCAATCAATGTTTTTTTTGGACGCACTGTAACACAATTTCAAGTTACAACTTTGTCCCGGGGAGAGGGGGGGGGGCAATTTTACTGTTAGAAAAGTGTGTCAACACTTCAGTGTAAGAAAAGTATGTCAACGCTTTTGTCCAAGACTGTGTGCCCTAATTGCAGGGCACATTGGTATGTGGCCATGGGATTGGGCTGTCTACTCATCTGTGTCTCTTGCCAATGCCTGTTTTGCCTTATTTCAACACTATGTATTTTATTAAAGCAATTGAAACCGTGTTAAACCAAACATGTTATTGCTATATAGGATACTATTTTTTCGGATGGCCACTTATTATAGATAAGAACATGTTTAAAGGGGGATGGCCTGATTTAAGTAGATGAAGTTTTCATCTTGATTGAATGGACTTCACCCCAAAACTCCATCTGTAAATTTTCGCGCCGATATTTCAATTCGTTTTGATGTGAGACCCAAAAACGTGATTTTGTAAGCCCCATAGAGTGCTGTGTAAAATTAATATTGGTCGACCAAAATGGGGCATATTTTCGCTCATAACTTCCAAACTAAACATCTTTTAGCCCTAAGATTTCACAGGTAAATAGGAAAAATAGTAGCTTTCTTCTGATACCAAAATTTGGACCATTTCCGGTAAAATTTTGGGTCCCTTGGGACGAGGCTATTAACGATCGGGCCATGGACCTTTAAGTCAATTCAGTGAATTAGCTATCTATATACTTTATATTACACAAGATTTCAAATTTTCTTTGAATATTCACTTCGTAGAGTAAATTTAGATAATTCGGAGCAACTTGTCAAATTGCTGAATATGTTGGCAGAACTTATTTCTGTACTTACTCATTTGTATTATCTGTATTGGTATTTGAAAATTAGTATTTTGCAGGCTAAATAACAAATATGATGAGATTCTGACTTTTGATGTGCCAAACTATTTCAGCTACATGTACTCAGTGTATACTCCTAAAGTACACAACTAAGCCGCTTTCACATAGAACCGATTATCCTGTGTATTTTCTGAAGCTGCCTTCTAGGTAACCAACAGGGACACACCCACAAATAATGGAGTACCTCCATAGGTACTTTGGAGTACCTACACAGGTACTCTGTTGCTGACTTAGTAGGCAAAACTTAATCATATAGAGGGTGCCAAACTGGGTTTGATTTGGGACAATGAAAATGAGCTCCATACATGCATGTTTGTTTGTGTAAAAAATGTTGGACATACACATTTAAGTCTCATTTGTAACGTTTTGGTCCATTTTGAATCCAACTTCAACTTTAGTCATAATACAACATGAATACTTTCATATGTTAGTTAAAATTTTAAGCTGATAAGAATTGAATTCCTCCTTTCCCCAGCGTAAACAATAACCGCTCCGTAAAGCCAACCAGAATTGAATAGATGCAATTGTGCGCTGTTTCTTTCATTTATTGGGTCCAAATCCTTACTGCTACATTTGGTGGTCAACTAAGCTTAGAAACCAAAAATAATTGGTGCCGTCAATGTCTAGCAGTACATGCACGACTTGATGGCAATCGCTGGAATTGGATGGATACAGGAAACCATCCAGCATGGGCCATGTCAATGTAGAAGAGACCACTGGCATATTGCCAATCATTCCTGTGTTAGATTGTCAACCCGATTTACATCCGCCCAATGATGTGATTGGGTAAAAATCTTGTCTTTTCGTCGGTGCGCTCAATGGCTTAGTTTTTCTCTTTTTATGTTGCTTTCGGTGTCTGTGTAGTTGGGATGGATGTTATAAGAAGATTAGGGTTTTGTATTTAACGAGGAAATACAAGAAAAAAAAAAAAAAAAAAAAAAAAAAAAAAAAAAAAAAAAAAAACAAAATACCTTTTTGCAGTGATAGATTAGGATTTACTTACTCCTGGCAGACTCATTTTTTCCCTTCTCTTGGTTCCTCACACATCCTCCTCCTAACTGTCTCGTGCTCCTCTCTCGGTTCCGAGGGAGATCTCCGTCGCCTCTTTTCTCTTCTCACCCCCGTCGTCATTTGCTTCCTTCTCAGGCTCCATCTCCCGTCATCTCACCAGTGTCCATATCCCTCTGCCCTCTCGGTCTCCCCTCTCTCAACATCTCCCCTCTCTCTCCCGCTCATCTTCTCTCTTCTTCCCTCTCATCACCCCTCGTCTTGCCACCCTCTCGTTCGTCTTCAATCCACAATCATCGTCAGTCGCGCCCCGATTCGGGTCTCCCCCACTCCCTCTTGGTTTCTCATTCTCCCCTCTTCTCATATTTGTGAGCTTTAGCTTATGACACGGTTAAAAATACAAAATTTAATTTTTTAGGTTTTTTCTTTTTTTAAATTTTTGAAAGGATTGATTGTTTTGCACAAATGATAAAATTACATAGAAACTAAAAAAAAAAAATATACAAGTAACCATTATAAAGTAATCAAAGAAAATGCACAAATGGGGGGGTGGGGGTGGGGGTTATTCCAAACTTTATATAGTTTTCTTTAAAATCAGTAGTGAGCCAGCAGTTTTCATGATGGCAGAAGGGGCACACAGTTGCCGTGATCTATTTTATTTTTTGAGGGAAAGGACACACACACAAATTAAGCTAACAAGCTAGGGTTGGTACAGGAGCGATAAATTTAATCTATAGGTGTAAAGTCCAAAAGGGATTTTTTTCCCAACACTTGTTTTCGCTGGTCATCTCCTGGGAAAGATTAATAAAATTCATCCTTGTCTACCAGGACTAGAAAATTCAGTAGTTCAAGGTGCATCGAGAGATTTTGAGGCACCCAAATATTGTGTCATAATAGTAATTTCATATAGACTAGACACTCAATAGATTTCTTACCTTGTATTTGGCTACAGAAATGTCTTAAAAGAGAGAGAAAAAGTGATTTTGATTTGCTTATATTTCAATATAAAACATAGGCTGAATTTTGTATTTGGTCCTATACAAAATTAGAAATTTCACAATTTTTGTGCCAAAGAAACATTTTTCAGATGGGGATATTTTTGAAAAGAAACTTTACACCAGTGCAAAAATTAGAATTTTCACATTTTTTAGGAACACCTGAAATCTCTCATTGCACCTTTAAACTGTAAGCTCATTGAACTGTGCACTTGGTGGATGAGAATATTGTAGCATAGAAGGCAGCTTATAATTGTGCTAATATCCATATTTTTTAGATTGTTTTCCACCACCAAGATTTGATTTTCCAAGTTTATTTGGAGTTCATTTATTGTAATAAGTGGATTGAGGAAGATGCAGCCTGTATGGCATGTTTCACAGTAAAAGGACCATGAGTTCCCTTCATGAATAGTGTTGTATTAGAAAGCAGAAGTATAATTTGAGTTAGTTGATTTATAAGGACATGTTATAAAGAGAATAAATAGTTTTTAAATTTTTGAAAAGCGTTGATAAATAGCGTTTTTAGCAAAAAATGTGTTGCTAACGTTACTATTTTTTGGACGGACAGTGTTATTCCTATGAGAGGTCCAAAAAAAGTAACATTAGCAGTAAACTTCAGACAGGGATTCCTTTTCATCAAAGAGAAAAATAGTATGCCAAACATTATTTATGTAAAGTATTAGCCTGTAGTTTGGTACCAAATATCTCAATCTGCATTTTATTCAGTCTGGTAAGACAATATCCATGATTTAAATATTGCTAATGTGACACATTGGACGGACATTTTTAAGTTATACTTCTGCTTTCTAATACAACACTATTCATGAAGGGAACTCATGGTCTCTTTACTGTGAAACATGCCCTATACTATTTCAAGGTAATTCTATGTCATTACCACTGTGAAGTGTTGAAATACAGTAATAACAATTAAACAGATGTTGCATCAAATTAGCATTTCATGGTGGATGTCCAGCCAGCTTGGTTTCTCCCAAGGTCCTGCCATGCAAGATTGATTTTTAAAAACCACTAGATCGGCTTTAAGATATTTGGAAATGAAAAAAGATACGCTCCTCCGAGGATCCAAAGCTTTTAAAACAAGACATAATTTAGTGATAAAGACTTAGCTTGGCTAAGCTAGAGAAAATGGCATGTACCGAAGTTGCTGCGCAAAAGCAAAAAATAGCCATACATTTTAAAGACACTATCAGTATCAGTGATTTATCCGAAAGAGTCAAAATTTACTAATTTTGCAGGAATAGCTTAAAAGTGATGGATAAGTCTGTGGAATTCTCAAGTTACTTTTTCCAACTGAAAATTTTACAGAAAAGGAAGAAAAACGGCAGTGTTCTATGATAGGAATCTCGATTCAATTACGTGTTGTAGTAAGTGTCCGAACGGACAGTAATGACTAAAATTGCCAATTTTGTCCTTATTAGGTTGCTTCTGGTCCTATCATTTGCAGGGTATGTTAGGATACATGTACTTGTTACAAACATGCAGAAATCTGATTTTTGATGATTTTTTCGACTTTCTGATTGCAAATCCTGATAGTGCCTTTAACTGGTGTCCTGATAGGGTGATGTGTCTGTTTATGGACAGAAATGGGGAAATGGACAATTTCTTGCAGAAGAAATAGACTATGCAGGAAGCACAAGACTAAATCACTCCATGTTTTGATATAAAATTGGATCGATTAAGCCCAAATTAATTGGTCGAGCTATGAGTTGCAAAAATATTGGGCGGGGACGCAGTCGAGCCCAATATTTTTAAACTCATAGCGAGACCAATTAATATTGGGCGTAAATCATCCAATTTTATCATTATCATGTTTTGGATCCGATATTTTCACACACTTGGACTCCTCAAAACATGATAATGTGCAATGGTGGGTAGTTTCGGTAAAATCGGTAGTATCGGTATCAAATGACCAGATTTTTAAAAATGTCCATCTTTATTTGGTATATAGATTTTATCAAAATATCAAATTTTCTTCCATGTGGGGTGAAAAAACGCACTTGATATAAGCCATAGTTTACGTGTATTTCAAATGGGAGCATTATTTGGTGATGTGTGCTCTGCACAAAGGGCTTGGCACAAACCATATTACTAAGGCCACGTTGGCAGAAAAATCTCCGAATGTTTTGAGGCCTAATTAAACGGAGAGTTGGTCCAGGCTGGAAAGAATGCAATTTCCCGGGAGTACAAGCCAAATTTCCCTCCAAGATTGTAAAATTTCCCTTCATTATGTATTTCTTTAAAAATTTTTTTTTTCAAATATAAAAATTTTCCTCCAATATATCACAACATTCCTGGAATGCGATCCCCAAAGGCCCCCCTTTTTCAGCAGTGTCTGGTCCACTGCTTGGGTATTATTAGCCTTTGGTGGGTGGGGATCCCTGGTTCTATTCCCCGGTCACTTGATGAGATTTAATCAGGTTCTAGCCGTTGTCCAATGAACCGAGCCATACCTGTACATGCATATCACCGTCATTGGGACGAATTCGATATTCTGGCCACCACATCCAACACAAGCAGTTTATTCCGTTGAGGCTCCCAAATTCATAGGTGGTGGCACAATACAAAATTCTTTCCCAGTCCGTTTTGAAAAGAGTAGGGTGATTATTGAATTGAAAAAAAATGAGCGTAAGCTGTCAAAATTCCATCCAGTGGGTTGGACCCCATGGAAATAAGCTTCCTCTTGAGGCTTTCTATCAGGACTTGTCCAAATAAATCAAAAGTAAAAATGAGGCTTGTCGATATAATGAAATGAATAGTTTTTGTGTAGCCTGCCTCAGTTAAGGCACACCCCCGAAAGACACATAGGGTATCACTTGTCACAATGTAGTCTGTTGATGTCTGTGTTGAGCTCGGTGTGATGTTGTGAAAAAGGGTAACATTTGCCTGTAATATTCCAAATACTTGATGGATTTAAAACCAATTGGGTCACAGGTTCAACATGACATACCCCCATTTGTTGATGAGGTCAAGGTCACATACCAAGGTCAAAGATAAGTGAGGTCTTTTTTTTTTTTGTTTTTTGTATAGTTGTAAATAGGCTGAAAATGTAAAATTTAACATAATTTTGAACGGTTGAAGTTCAATTGGAACCAAACTTGAGTCGTAGGTGCAACATGTGATCCCTATTTGTTAAGGGGTCAAAGGTCACATACCAAGGTCAAAGGTCATGTGAGGTCAAGTTGAAATAGGCTGAAAATGTAAATTAACCTCATTGAAAAGTTGAAGTTCAATTGGAATCCAAACTTGGTCATAGGTGCAACATGGGATCCCTCATTCTTGATGACGGCAAGAGGTCACATATCAAGGTCAACGGTAATGTGCGGCCTATCATTTCACAAACCGCGACGGCAGGCGACACAAGCGCGTCCGAGGACGATGTATTTTTAAGTTCTAAGAATAATTAAAATACAGTATAGCCAAGGTGACAATGCTCTTCACACAAGAGTGTAGACAAAATGTTTATTAACCAGAAATGTTGCTTGCATAAGCTTGCACATTGCAAACAACCTTAGCTCTGGGCCTTAAAGGTGCATTATCTTGATTTTTAGTATATTTCTTTTTAGTTTTAAAATCCAGTAAATATTTTTTTAACCAAATCATGTTATGATGGTGCCAATTGATGGTACAAAAGTTGTTATTGCAGTATCCCATTGGCCATTGTGTATAAATTCTGTCTACTTGCGACAGAAAATACAAATTCTGAATTTCTTAGGAAGGAATTAATCTGCACATAAGATTTGGATACACATTCATTAGGCCAAGGTACTGATAATATAAAAATCCCAACCTTTTTGAGCAAGTTGGGAATCGAGAATGCCACTACAAGAAAAAGCTCCAATACTGTGGTCATTTTACATTTACTATTAGTATTACATAGTTACTGAAATAGTGATTTTGAACCAAAAAGGTCAGTTTCTGCTCAAAATGGGCGATGAAATTGCAACAATCTACCAGCTTGTGGCAAAAACATTGTGTACTGTGACACTATCCAAAGTGGAACAGTGTGAATGATATAGTTCAGTTAAGGATGGTCCTGAATATCGGAGGTTATGGGGGAACTCCTCTACACATAAATGACTTCTAGCCTTCTGAAAATTTTAGCTCTGCTTTAGTCCATGGTATGTGTTGAATTAAGAGCTTTATTATTTGCACCTTTTCATGAGAGTCAAGCGAAGGCCATGCAAAGTTCAGTCTGACGTGTAGTGGGTATGCCTTTATCTACATGTACATGTTAGCTTAGAAATGTTTCCTAAAGGTTTTTTTTGAGAATATGCATTTGGGGAGTTAGGCTTGTATTGCGAGTTTGGAGTCGAGTAGAGAGCCATCTTTTATATTATTTTTTATTTTTTTAGCAAACACTTATTCACTGACATTATATATCAATATTGTAGAAATGATGCAAACTTACCAAGCAAGTTTAAATGAAACAGCAGCAGCAGCAGGGTTTATCTTTAATTTTTATTGGGTAAATATTGTGGGGATTGGTGTTGGTTACTGCATGGGGGGGGGGGTCAGCTGGGGAGCCGCCTTTGATTATATTTTGCTTAAAGCCAGAATTGCATTGCCAGTTAAAATTTGAAGGATTTCCGTGTTTAAAAAAAAAACTAAGGCCTTCAGTAACATTCGGCATAATTGCAGGGAGTTAAAAATTCAGATTCCAGAAATTTGGCCATAATTAAAAGAAATCCGGAAATCTAAAAATAAATTTACATTTATGGACTTGGGAGATGTTATTTCAGCATAAAAAGCATACTCACATTTTTTGGTAGGAGATATACCGCTTTAACTCCTTCTGTAGCTTTTTCTTTTGAGGATTCCCGCATAAAAGTTAAACGTCGCACGCAAGTATTTGGACGCTGGGGCAAGGGCAGGATCAATTTTCAGGAAATCAATTATATGCCCGCTTACATCCCTGTAATTGTGATTTAACAAAAAGCATTAAAATATCAAAGTGGTGTGATCCGGTCGACAACCTCGTTCCCCCACTTCACTCCTAAAACTGAAATTTTGGTATCTGTAGATTAAAAATGATGGGTTTGTGGCTTTTTATTACACATTTGATATCTTGAAACTATCTTTCTAAGGAAAGCACTCTGATTTCAGATTTTTTTTTTGACTGAAGGCCCAATATTTCAAGGGTTCTGAAGTATCTTATCCCATAACTCTGTGATAAACACAAAAATGCAACTCATTATTTCACCGCCCTTGGCAAAACATGCAGAATATGATTAACAATTGTTGAGTTTGTAAACGGTTTTGAATGCGTATCCACTTGCTGCACATGGCTGGCTGACGACCAATTAATAACAGTCATGTTAGTGAATACGCTGAATCAGAGACTGCAACGGGCTCATTTGGAAGAAACCTGACAATATATGAATGAGACATGTGCCCCTGGATTTCCAATGTGAAGAGCTATTATGCTGTGATATGAGGGATTTTTGAGGGGTTTGGGTGCATGAAGGAGGTGGTTAAAAGTTACCACTTGGCTCTTTTTAATAGTGTAGTCCACTGGGTCTTGCCAATTATGAATATTAATAAAGCATTGTGTTGTGTAAAGTTTTGTGCCGATATTTCAATCCGTTTTGATGCGAGAGCTAAAGACTTTGTAAGCCCCATAGAGTACTGTGTAAAATTAATATTGGTCGACCAAAATGGGGCACATTTTCGCTCATAACTTCCAAACCAATCATCCTTTGGCTCTAAGATTTCACAGGGTAAATGAGAAAAATAGTAGCTTTCTTCAGACACTGAAATGTTGACCACTTCCGGTAAAATCTGGGGCTTCTGGGGACGAGGCTATTAGCGATCAGGCCATGGACCTTTAAGGGTTAGGCTTAGGGTATGGGTTAGGGTTAGGGGTAGGGTAGTCAGTAAATGGAGCGCCGACCCACATGTCAAATGTTGAGATTTTGAGGACTGCTGCAGTCAATGGGTTGTGCCCTTGAGTAAGCTGTTTTACCTCAATTTCTTCTCTCCATCCAGGTGTACAAATGGTTACTGGCATTACTTAATGCTGGGAAGGTACTGTACTGAACTGACTCTAGTATAGTCCCCACCTGTTTTTAACCTGAAATTAGCTTGAATTTAGGGGGTGGGATTATAATGGGATCTCCACCCTAACATTAAACAAACGAGCATCAACATTTCAGCCTTTCAGAGCTTAACTTATTCTAGGTACTTTTAAGTATCAAATGGTGTGTGTGAGCAACAAAGACCGTAAATGAACTGAAGTATGAACCTAACTTTGTAAAGAAAATCATAAGATACTGCCAAAACAGGAATTAATGTAACAAAAAGAGCATGTAATCTATTGCCTTCCAGCAAAAAACTTACAGTTGGATTATAATAGGATTTTCTACTATACTTCAGATTCTTTCAAAATTGGGGGGGGTGGGATTATAATAGAGCATGGAACTAAGAATTAGTCCTTGCCCACCTTTGTAGAAAATCGGTCTTGAGAAAGATGGAATTCTATGAATGAAGTCTATGAAAGATGCGCTGATCAATATTATTTAACAGCTTGAAACAAAATTTCAACTGCTGAAATTTAAATAAGTCATCAACACTCCATAGACCAAATTCAGACAAACTGACGGTGTACTCATACCCGCTCCCCAGAGCTTTGTTTTCTATACATAAGGACTTGTGTATGTAATCCTCCTTTGAAACTTCCAAGTCTACTAGTGTAACAGGCATTATATGGAGCCCAAACAACTGCACAGTAATTGAGAAGAGGGAGGGCAAAAGCTTTCTGGAGATTCAGAAGAGCAGAGCAGAGAAAGGTATATTTTACCATAGTCATGGAACCTGTTCAAATAGGAATAATTACCATTAGCTCCAGATTGCACATTAAGCTAAAAAATGTGCTCTGTAGAGACATTTAAAAAGAATTTTAGTTTATAATGAAGAGAAAAGTGATTCCCATCAACATGCTATTAAACCAAGTTTTGGTCAGTGACTCTTGAAATGGTTCTCCAGGTGACACTGTTGCTTGAAGAACCATTTCAAGAACCACTGAGTCAAGGAACTATAAATTGAGAGCTATCCTAATACATGGCAGCACACAGATGTATCACATGGCAGCTATTGCACATACAACTCTGTTGCACTCGCATGACGATATGTGTGCATGTCTAATGATAACTTTCAAAGACAGTAATGTTCGTTGTGAACACGACTGTTTATACATAGAAAGTAAATAGGGAGCACTACACTCTTTGCACCAGTGTGAGTGTACTATAGCAACATAGCAGTTGTAGTGATTATTTCCCGATCCGAAGTCGGCGGTGGCGGCCGGCGACGAATCTGTACGTACGTAGTGCCAATATTAAATTTCCCCTACTGTCAGTGATTCAGGACCCTTCGCTCCACTCAAGACTTACACAAACAGTAACCAGCTACAACAATAGTAAAACACAAGGAAAATTCAATCTTGCCCAACGCAGGAGCCTGCATACTGTAAGCCAATAACGTCGAGCAATGACGGGATGATTGCGTACTAACCATATTAGCCGCCACCGTGTTGATTTAGTAAGTCAAGCAGATTGGCTCAGCATTTTTTACCTTTTACTATTTTTTTTCTGTATTAAAGGTACTGTACAACATTTGGAAGTCTTGAACATTACATGGTTCCTGTTCAAAACAATACCAAGAAGTCTATATATAGAGAATTAATGCCGTATAATCCCAATTGGCCTACTTATCCCAATTATTGCTTGAAATTGTAAATTGAAAAAGAGCACGAGCGAGTGAAGGGAAAAAAAGTGATTTTAATTGCTGTCTACTGGAGATAGCTTTTGTTGTGTGTGGATGTTAGGGAAGTCATTACAGCAATTTCCTATTCTATATGAAATAATAGATAATGAATGCATAGGGCTCTTATTCCAAAGGTGACAAGCAATTCTAAAAGGCAATTTTTGAGAGGGAGAGGAGGGCAATGGGGGGGGGGGGGAAGAAACAAAGAATAGTTTCATTAAAGTCCAACTGGCAGGAATTTGGTCTTGCCTTTATACAAGCATATTTTTATAACCATAACCCTAGACCATTATCCAAATTTTAACCCTAATCTGAAAAGTTCAGTCATACAGAAATGTGGAGGAAAATTGATTCAAATGCAGGATTATCTGCAAAAATGTGATGTGGTCAAATTCAATTAATTGAAGGTGTCCCACCAGATTAAAGGTGCAACGAGAGATTTCACATATCAGGATTTCAAATATCCCTATCTGAAAGGATTAAGCTGAGAAATGTTTCTTTGGTAGAAAAATTGTGAAATTTCTAATTTCGTATAGGAGCAAATTACGAAATTCAGCCTGTGTTTTATATTGAAATATAAGCAAATCAAAATCACCTTTTTTTTGGCTCTTTTAAGACATTTCTGTAGCCAAATACAAGGAAAGAAATCTATTGAGTGTCTAATCTATAGGAAATTACTATTATGACACAATATTTGGGTGCCTCAAAATCTCTTGTTGCACCAAGTCGGATAAAATATTTTGCAGATGAGATGAGAAAAATACAAAGTTTCTAATAATACCAACATTTCAAGATGGATGAGGTGAGTGATGGGGCCAGGGTAGACAATAGGGTGGTGCCTCTTTTATGAGTCATATGTTGGCAATATGTGAGTATGATGTTCAATTCCTTTTTACATTTTACATATTATAACACTTGCTAAGAAGAAAACCAGAGGGTGTTTTGAACCAATCCCATAATGCATTGCAATTTGCCTATACTGCACTGTACAAAACTCATGTCAGTACATAGGGATAAAAAGTGTACAAGAAGCTAGAGGACCACAAAACATTTCATGATCATGCTAAAAATTCCCTAAGTACTAACACTTTGGGGGCGAAAGTGAGTGTAAAAGTCCAGGTTTTCATGTGTTAAGAATAGGATTTTGGTGGGATCACATGACCCTTTTGAGGTAAAATTCCCAAACCTGGTGCATTGTGGGATTGACTCAATACACCCTCTGGAAGAAAACAGACATGTTGATACACTTTCCCCATCCAATGTTGGTTATCTCCTCGATTGTATGTCCTCATTGGATTTGGAAGAATAAGGCAAGGGCAGGCTTAATACATAAACATGGAACAAAACAAAGTGTCTGGTACCAGGTACAAAAAAGGGTCAATCACCATTTTTCGCTCGATGATCGTAGGTTCCAGGCCATCGCAAGCTAACTAGGCAGCTCATGGTTTTGCAGTGCACGTGTGACCCTGGTTAACTGCATGCAAGCGTACGCTCCAATGAGCTCCAGACATGTCAGTCTTCCAATTGAAGCCCCTGTATGAAGCGTGGCTAGTGGGGACATCTAGTATTGTACGCATGGACGGTAAAACAGCCGGTTATTTTGGGCCAATTAATTTGTGGTGGGTTTGTTTAATTGTAGGAAAATGTTTAATGTGACTAAGGACTAAGGCAGTAAGAGATAAACTTTGTCAAGTCGATTCCAAGATTGTAAACTTGTTACTAATTACACAGGATTTGCATTGGCTGTGCTTCAGGTTCTGGCCTCTTACACAAGGGGTTTAACACAGACAGACTTAAATACAGACAGACAGCCCCATTCTCAAGGTTAAGCAAACGTCACGTCTGTTTGCAGCTACTTGATTGATTGTGGCTATTCGTAATTCAAACAATTACTCTCCTCTTGAACTTCGGAGATGAAAAATTGCTATTACGGAGTTGGTTTGAGTTTTAGAAAGTTTTTTGAATAGCTAAATTTTATACAAAGAAACGCTAACTTTAATTTTGGATAATGCTGTTCACATAAATGGCAACAAATCAGCAAAAGAACAATTGCGCAGCCACTCAAAACTTTCATAAAGAATTCCTACTTAATGATATAGCCTTTTCAATTTCATACTTCAACAGCTTGGAGTAGACAAATTTTCCTCTGTAAAATGTAAGAAAAGTGTCATATGTTCAAGTATTTATGATGGATAAAACAATGCTAAAGATTAGAACATCTCTATACCCCTTGTACGTAGTTTATAAAACTCGGGTATGTGCTGTCAGGATATTTATATTTATGGTACATTTTCGGCATTCTAGCACCTCGTATTTGGTTTATGGTTCACTAGATATCCCCGAGAAAATGTTACTTCCAGAATTCCTGTTCATTCTGGTAGTGCGTTTTGATGTTATGCGCAAATGTTTGGATCATGCTGCCCCATAGGCCACGGTGTTGCAATTTGTCAGTTTATGAACAGAAAGTATAAATTACAAATTTCTTCAAGAGCAGATTGGATGTGCACGCAAGATTAGGTGCACATACTGTACTAGGCCAACGGTTCAGATGATATAAAAACTCAACTTTTAGGTAATTAGGGGGACAAGGCTGTGGATCAAAAAATGCCCTTTTAATAAAAAAATAACATAGAATGTTACCTGTATTGAATTTGGGACATGCAGACAGGCAGGCAGGCAAACGGACAGACACATACATATATTACTGACAAACCACTGACAAGTGTTATTTCCTTCACAGCAATCTTGATTCACAAACTCTAGCACGCACTTTCCTCTGTAAAATGTAATAAAGTGTCCTATGTTGCATAAGAATTCATGATGGATAAAACAATGCTAAAGATGAGAACATCGCCACACCCATTGTACATAAAGAAAAGGTAGTTTACAAAACTGATGTGTGCTGTCAGGATGTTAACAGAAAGGACAGAGTATGTTACCTGTCTTCAATTTGGAACAGCAGACACAGACAGACAGACAGACGGACACACAGGTATACATGACTGACAAACCAATTTGGTAAGGGCTATCTACTTCACAGCAAGCTTGGTTCACAAACTCTCGCACACACTTATCTTCCCTACCTTTTATAAGGCTATGACCACACATGGCCTCAATTAACTTGATATAATTCATGTTCCTTTATGCCAGCGGGAGACGCGTATCCCAAATGTTTTGTGTCAAATCCGATCATGTTGCCCTTATGTTGTAATTATGTGAATGGGTGAAAGGTTTTATTGTGCGATTTAACCCCCTGGGGTCTACTACCTTCTTACAGTATCTCTGATTGGCTCATTACATGATATATCAGGATATAACCGTTGAGTAACCAATCAAAAATAGCCTGCCTAATCCTGTACAAAACATTTAAGGTTTTCTTACCATGTTTCTGATTGGGTTATTTAGTTATCTAGCCAATATTAACCTAATCAAATCGGCCGATAGACCTCTGGGGGTTAAGAGTGGCGATCTATCCTGGATATTAGAGGTGTTGTAGTCAATATTGATGTAGCTTTGAAAATTGTTGTTGGACCGATCACAAAGCAGAAAGCACCTTACATTGATCCCTTAACTTCTATAGGTTTTGTAATTTTGTTTTGCATGATGGAAGTGCTGGAGGTTAACACACATGACTTGGGGCCTTTTTGGGGTAGGGGATAGTTGAGTGGGTCACTTTACAGAAAAAGGTAAACTGTTGTTTTCAGATATGAAATTTTTCAGTGTTACCAGTGTTTGTTCAAAAGCAATTGCAAAAATGGTTCTGTTGAAGGAGCACCACCCATTCCTAAGTCTCTACCCCACCTTTCACACCATGAAACCTGTGATTTTGGTACCATTGGAAAGCTTGAATTTTTCTCATCTCACCTGCAAAATATTTTGACTTCTTTCCTGTTCCGATGCTACAGGCCAAAGTATGGGTTGTTTACGGTAACCAGAAAATAGTTTGTACAGTCTTTATGGGCTATTGTAATGTACACAACAATTACCGCTCGCATTTAAATGTATTTTGGTGATGGCCCCTTCCTACAAAACAGACATTTTGTTATCGGGTGGGGCACATTTAACCAAGTGGAAATTAAACCTGAGAAAGTAGAAAGCATGCATCTATTTTAGGCAGAAAATACAGAGCGTTTTTGTTTGCTATGCATAAAAGAATGGAATGTGATTTGAAAATAAATTTGTTAAAATATTTGGCTGTAATGAATTTGGATGAAGTCAAATACATACCAGAATTTTGTAATGGCTGAAACCACAAACCATAGGAGGAGAAATAAAGATTTCCATATAAATTAGTAAGATAACCAATGCAGGATTGCAGCAGCAGTAGTCGTTACCGCAACTTGCGTCGTTAATCAAACACACCCACAGGTAATAATAGTAGTGCTGCCCTCAGAGCAAAATGGTAGTAAGTGTATGTTGGACTTCCATCTATTGCTGAACAAATAACCTTAGTCCCCCGTCACTGTTTGTTGACTAGGGTGGGGTTCACTCATTTGAGCAGGCCTGTGAGAGTTCAGCTTTTTAACTGATTTCAGCTCTTTTTTGCCTTCAAAAAGTAAAAAGTTAAGCCGTTTCTTTCATTTTCAGCCTGTTATTGACCTCTGCACCCAGTTTTATGCTATATTTCGGCCTTTTTCAGCTAATTTTTTCAAAAACCCCTTTCATGTCTGTTTGAAATAGACCTCATAAAAGGGCTAAATTGTTTCGTTTCCAATTCTTTTTTACTATCTGAAGTTAAATTTGGCTGCAGGGTAGTTAAATCCCCTGGGGATCTGTTGGGTCTTGTCATTTTTTCACTCTCGAAAGGGTCTATCTGCTCTTTTGAGTTCCTTCCCTGCATTAATATTTTTCATGACAACACCGTAGGCACATGAATGAATGTTATCTTTCCAGAGACTTGGGGCACAACGACTTCTGGGAAAAAAGTGCTCCGGGCTGGGTTTGAACCGGCACATTTGGTTCCAAGCAATGGTCAGACCACTAAACCCTGGGCTGAGCGAGATTTAATTGAATGTTAATTGTAGCTATGTCCGGTTTTTAATAACCAATTATATGCAGTGACCATTGTAATGTTACGCAGAGCAGCCTTTAGCCTTTACAACCTTCTTCCACACACACTCCTCAAGCTCTGTATACCTTCCAATTAAGGGACCAAGCGCTAAGTTATTGATTAAACCACTACGGCAAAGAATAGGGGATCATGGCAATCACCAATGCCCAATGACTTGTGGCTATTTTATTATCTTTTTCTTCATAAACAACAGCAACGTCCGTGGGCGCACTTCCAATTATAAGCGTGTTTTACTAACGTACCGGTAGATTTCACGGTGTGGTAGAATTGGGTATTGGAGTTCTTTTGGTTGGTTTTCAGTTTGTAGGGAAAATTTGTTTTAATTTTACTCTATGGGTTTGGATGCAACATACAATTAAGGGCTTCATATTTTTAATAGCACTTGATTTTTAAATGACTGATAGTGTCTTATCAGTCTGAATTTTTTTGCCGAAGAGTTAAAACAGACATTAAGATTCAAGGTACACTAAAATACAAATATACCATGGGTTTATGTGATTGAAAAATCAATCATTATGTCTTATGTGAATACTTGTTGTTGGATTGGATGTTGATATACCTGTTATTGAAGTGGGAAATGATTTTGAATGTTTAAAGGAGAACAGTAGCAAAAAAGAATTGTATCTAAACTAAGAATACACTGGACAATTTGATGTTAGGTTTGGGAAATTTTATAGTCACATGCACAAATTCGTGAAACAAACGAGTAATGTTTTACTTGTCTTGGTGAATCACTGTGCCAACACCCTATTCGTTGATATTTAAAGGAGCTTGTTCCAACGTCTCTGGGACGTGTAGGACATTTGAAAGCGCATTCTTCCAGTTCATTCTAACGTAGGCAAAGTGTCCCAACAATTAGAGACTATAGAGAGATTATAGAGATTTTTTACTAGAAAAACCTAAAACAATTAATTTTGCGCAAAAAAAAAAATAGATGCGCTGAAAGAATGTATGATTCAGTGACACTCAATAAATAAGGTTTTTTTTTTTTTCACAATGTTCCTGTACACAATTTTCCATAAATCATAAAAATGTAAAATACACTTCTCCACAAAAAAAGCTCAAAACAACACCAAATTGAACAAATTGATCAAATTCTGAGAAGAACTTATATCGCCACTATTAATGGTGGACAGTCGTTAACGATAGTAGAATTTACGTTGGCTGCAGGATGTTGCAAGTAGGTCTTCTTTAGAACAGATTAGTTTCGTAATAAATAGATAGATTGCTTTTAAGAGTGTTTTTCCCCATTGGTCAACCAACCTTAAAACAATTCGGATTTTTTTTTCAGATTGGTCACCACCAGGCCACTTGGCTATAATACATATGCTCGTTATGAACAATAGGTATGCCCAACAGCTTAGTGCATTGTGGCTGATATTCTTTAGGATTCATTCGCTCTGGGTTTCCTGTGTGTGTTGCTTTTAATTAGCAATTATACTCGTCTAATGGGTGGGTGGTGGTGGAAGTTAAACCCTTATTTGAGAGGGGTAACATCAATGACACTCGATCTGAAAATTCAGTTTGGATTTGCTTGCACTCGGTTAGTACTCACTCACGACGGCGGTCCGGTAAGTACGTATATCCTGATTCAAAATAGAAAAAAATAAATTGAAACCAGCGTTTGAAATTATCCAAAATGGATAATACCAAAAGGCATTGTAGGAAAAAGGGATGCGGCCTTGTTTCTGTAGCGATTGCGTGTTCACTTTCGTGTTGGGAGCACCAAAGTACCTGACAAAAACGTTCAATTTTCTCGCTAGTTCTATAGGTTCAGACCCAAAGTACGATACATATCCAAAACAAAACATAGTAAACGACCCTCTGCCAAAAAATCTTCCATAGAACCTCTTCGTTTTCCGGAGATATTTGAGAGTTAGTTTCAT
The DNA here is from genome assembly GCA_023653785.1 of Ophioderma brevispina. Classification (NCBI taxonomy): domain Eukaryota; kingdom Metazoa; phylum Echinodermata; class Ophiuroidea; order Amphilepidida; family Ophiodermatidae; genus Ophioderma; species Ophioderma brevispina. The sequence goes on along the minus strand of JAMKCH010049743.1, from coordinate 9,032 downwards.
TTGCATGCAATTCGCTCTATGACGGACTGATTACGTAATCTCTCGCGCAGTAATAATTTTTAGACCCACGAAAGTATTAGGGGGGGTTTATACTATTGGGGTTTTGAAGCACCAATGTTTTGTTAACTACGTGTTTATTATATTATTGTATTAAAATTTCAATGTGTGTTTGGATGGCGTGGGAAAATAATGCAGCGTTTTCGTTTGGTGACAATAAGGTTGTGAAAGCCAAGTTTAGGCGAAACAAAACAAATTAGTTAATTTGGTTCGGACGTGTCATACAGCTCCTTTTGGATGTGTGCAGATGTAATGGCATGAAAGTTGTTGGGATCGCAAAAGTGCAATCCACATAAGCCCTGAAAGCCTTACCCTTACCATTTGGGGTCCTACACGTAGCTGTTTATGTAGCCTGATGCATTTTCATAATACCTTAGTTTTGTCATCAGTGTGGCTTGCAATTGTGTTTGTTTACACTAATTAGGGTCACTTACCTTCAAGGACACATTCCATTTGTTGATATTTCCAGGTCAACAACCTTTCTGGTCAATGATCATTTGGTAATATGCATTACATAGTTTTACAATGGACTATAATGATGTAACATTTCTGCACATGAGTAATTTTGAAATGGTTATCTTTCACTCAGATGTATTTGTGTTTTTTTCCATATAAAGCCCAGTGCATGCACCCAATCTAATTTGACACTTAGTGACAGCTCAATTAATTATTCTGGTCAGTCATATTATCCTCTACCCAGTAAAAATCATTTCTTTCTCACTTTAAAATACTGTCTGGAATTCCTGATCCCTAACCTTTCCTTCTGTGTGGTGTGTATGTGTGTTGTGTATGTGGTGTGTGGGGGGTGTGTGTGTGTGTGTGTGTGCGGCGTGCATGCATGCGTGTGTGTGTGTGTCTGTGTATGTGTGGCTATTTCTGTTCCTTTCTGTGCCCGTCTCTGGCTGTCATGTTTGTAGTGTGTGTCTACATGTATGTTGTGGTTGTAATGTCACAAATAGTAATTAACCATTATTGAACAATTGCATTAACAGTTTAACAATTGCTCAACAAGAAACCAATTTGTTGTACATGGCCGTACGCAGGATTTTTTTTACGGTTGCGGGTCTTCGAAAAAGTTGACCTTTTATGGAAAAATGGATAACCTAAACCCCCCCCTGAAATGAACCATCTCATCACCAAAAAGTGGACTTTTTCGTCAATATTTCTCTTAATTTTGGACCTTTTTATGCGACGGGCCGGGTATGTACTACGTGTACATGTGGGTGTGTGCGCAGCCGGTGCGGAAAGTATTTACCCACGTGTAGTCCTGTGTGTATTTTCCCAACATTGAGAAGGGCACCGTCAAGTGTTAGTTTAGAAGTGAATTAACGGCAGTAAAGGTAAGTCCAAGAACTTCATCGCAAATAACAGCCCCCATATGTCAAAGCATTGTGATTTCCAATATTTTCTGAAAAAAATGATTTTTTAATGTGAATGGATTTTCGCATCATTTGAGGAAGAGCGCCTTCAAGGGGCAATTAAAGGGGCACTATGCAGGTTAATTAATGGAGTTCGATGAGTTATGTTTTAGAGTTTTTTTGTTATGTTGGGTAAATAGGATAAGTTCATCATGGTTGTTTTTTAGAGTTATTTGTTGGTGAAAGTAATAGTTTTTTGAAACAAAATTGGTTTGATTTTTTTTTTATGGGAATGTGCTTTTGCATCATTTGAGGAAAAACACCTTCAAATTGAATTAAAGGGGCTTATGCAATTTTCAAAAAAGTTCTGGAGGTTCATTGATGCGTGTGTTTAGGGCGTTTTTTGGCTGTTTTGGCGAGTATGGATTGAGTTCATTGATGAGTTTGTTCTTTAGAGTATTTTGTGAGTTGGACTGGAGTTCAATCAGCGCAGTTATTTTTCAGAGTTTTTATAGTTATTTTTGGTGATTATTGATTTCATCGCTGAGTTATGTTTTAGAGTTTTTTTATGTTTTGGATGAGTTATAAATGAGCCCGTCAATGAGTTTTAAGCGTTATTGTTAGTGATGTATGAATGGAGTTCATTGATGAGTTATGTTCTTAGTTATTCTGGTGAGTTAAGAATGGAGTTATTTTTGTTGAGTTATGGAGTTCATCGATGAGTTGGGTTTTAGTTTTTTGTTGCATATTTTTTGGTGAGTTTATAAATGGAGCCCATTAATGCGTTTAATGAGTTATTTGTTAGTGAGGTATGAATAGGTAGTTTCATTGATGAGTTATGTTGTTAAAGTCATTTGGTAGTTTATGGATGGGAGTTCATCACATGGTTCAGAATGTTGTCTTTTTTTTTTTTGTGAGTTTGCATTCATTGATGAGTATGTTTATGAGGGTTTTTTTGTTTTGGGGTGATTAGGATGGAGTTCACCAATGAGCGTTATTTTTTCGAGTTCTCTGTTGGTGAGTTATGGATAGAGTTCATTGATATGTTATGGTTTTGAGTTCTTTAAGTGGTCCGCGAAACGCTGGGTTGACCGCCTTGTATCTATACAAAGGCTAAACATTCCTCTTATTTACCTTTTAAGAGGCAATTCCCTTATTCATTTACCAATTAATTTCTCCCTTCAAGGGCCATTCAAGGCCATTTCTCAGTTACCATTTAAAGGGGCTATTCCTCCATTTGCCAAGGTGCCATTCCATCATTTACCTTGGAAAGGCAATGCCACTTTTATTTAAAAGTGCCCTACCTTCATTACCAATGAATAAGGGACATTTCTCAATTTACTAATTATTAAAGGCTATTCCTCCATTTACTAAATCACCGGCCATTTCTCAATTACCAGTTAAAGGGCCATTCCCAATTAAAGGGGCATTATATGATTTTTCGAAATGGTTTCGATTATAATGGGATTAAAGAGGCATTATGTAATTTTAAAAAAAAATTATGACAGGGATGTATTTTTTGCACCATTTGAAAGAGGGCACCAGACCGGTTTCATGTTGACCTCAAATACTTTGTACTACCCTACATTTTCTATTTTTCCAAAGCTAGTTTTATGATCTATCGTGAATCTTATTGTTTCAAAAACTGTCTGCCAACCCATAACTTGTCTAGGTGTCTCATTATTGTGGCCTTCCAAGATCATCCTTTCCACCATACACGTGGATCTTATGCATCATTTGATGCTCTCTTAGATAATATCTTTCGCAGTCTGTGGACACTACACACTTTCCGGACCACCTTAACTCACTCACATACACGTTCCTAATCTTCATCCTTGTCTGTACCACTTGCATACTGAAAAACTGATAGAAAAGGAAGAACAGCAATATTCAACTATATATCTCCATTCAGTTTATGTGTTAGTAGTAAGAGTGGTCCGTACTTACAGTAATAACTAAAATAATCCGATTTTGTCCCCTAGACTGCTTTTTTTGGTCTTATCACTTGTAGGGTATGGTAGGGACACTTGTACTTGTTACATAGAGCACAAAAATCTGATTTTTGATAATTTTATTTTGATTTTGTTTAAGCAAATCGCTGATAGGTGCCTTTTTAAGACAGATTAATGCTTTTAAAGGACCGGTTTTGTTGTGGTTGGCCCTAAAGTTTTCTTTTCTCTGAAATTATCTTTAAATGGCAAAGCTATTGAATATTAGTTCAAGGTGCGATTTAGTTTCGATTTAATGTCTATTGTGTTCTCATACATGAATATGAGGCCCTGGACTACTTGCACTCCACGCTCATACGTCCCATCACGTACCGTGGGAACAACTTTTGCAGTTTATGATGGTAGAAGCAATAATGGATATTGCAAAGCCTCTTCAATACTGCTCTATATTGATGGTTACCCATTAAAATGGCATTTTTTTTTTTGTTGTTGAATGAAATGGATTTGAGGGCTCAACTTACATGGGGGTCCCAAAGATGAGCGGAACAAGCAACATCACCCTTAAAGGACTGGTCAAAGATTTTCTGTACAAAATGTCTTCTCCAAATGCTCTATAGAAAGACAATGATTCCCAAGCATAAATGAGTCAATTTGATAAATTTCATTAAACATGGGGAAAAATCATCCTGGACAAAAGGGATTTAATTGAAAATGGAATAAAAAGGATCAATCCTCAGCCGAGTGTAAAAAACAGGGCTCGATTTTTTAGCACTGGGCCGCTGGCCCGCGGCCAGTGAAATTAATGTCGGGGCCAGTAGGAATTCAACTGAGCTGGCCCGATTCGGGCCGTTGAATTTTTCAGAAATGTAGGTTTGTTAGGTATTGTAATAAAATTCCGTTTTACCTCCAGGTGATATTATCTCAAAAGATTCAGCAATGGGGTTAAGAAATGCTCCTTGTGCCCGGACCACCCGCCCCGCATTAGAGGTAGAGTTTTTTTTTAAAGGATCATCAGTCACTAATTCAGTGCTGACTCCACTGGCAAAACTTCTCTAACACAGAAGGGGGTGTTAGTTCCTCTGTCAATCATAGCGTTTTATGTGCATGAGGAGCGATGACCAGTAGGTCCCAAGGCTACGCGCATGAGTGCTGTTCACGAAAAGTTGATCTCACGAATAATTTCATAAAATCGAAATTATCCAAGCTGCTTCGCGGCATTTAAACTGCAGAAGAACAGAAAGTCAGCACAAATGAAGCATTTCGAAACCAAATTGCAGTAAACCAGGCCCTACAAGAATTTAATCTTAGTAATAAAAAATGATGCAAAAGAACGAGTACGAAAAATGACAGCCCAAGGTATCTCCAGCGATCTCCCCCTAAAGTGACAACTGAAGGACCATGAGCAAAAGAATTATTTTTGTAGGAATGATCTTTACTAATTTTGCCGCATTTATTATCATTTATTTATATTTTGCACTTATATACAAACTTACAAATGTAGGTGATGAAAAAAATTGCTTGTAAAGTAAGTAATGCAAAAAAAAACAAAGATACGGATGGAGGCCCCGGGGAGGAGGGGTTCGGGGCGGCACTAATCTGGAAATGGCGGAACGGGTAAATTGCCGTAGTAAGACTCCGTTCGCGGCCCTCTTGCACTTCTTTAAGAAGTTCTTTACACTCCCTAACTTTGCCACAAAACTCAGATATTATAGCTCCATGGGGAAATTTTGCCAGTTCATTCCCCACAACATAAAATGACATTCCTAAGTCCATTATTGAAAAAACAAATCAGTTCCGAAGACCCCAAATGTATTCAAAAAATAAATTTCAAGCCCCAAGTGGGCCGATTTGCGCCTCACACCCCACCTAAGTGAGTGCTCCTCAGGACTGGGTGTCATTATAGCGCTATTGTATTTTGACATTTAGGCCCAATTATCAAAGTTGGCCGTGGCGTAAGCAAGAAATTCATGAACATAGTGTGGAAAGGGTTGGGCCAGTGAGTTCACTACAGGGCCAGTAGGTTTCCTTGTTCAATGCCCGACGGGCCAGTACAGAAAACAAAAAATACATCACCCCTGGTTACAAAACCCCCCTAATGCAGTTGAAACGTTAACCTGAGGCACTACTTTCAACAGCATTTCCGACTGGGTACCCCGTCCGATAGAGATTAGCTTTTGGAATATCCCTACTTAAACCAAGAGAAGAAATCGGTAGCTTCCCACAATTCTGGTGGCTTCAAGGAGTTTTTTGTACAGGTAGTCTTGTGAATTGTTAGATGAAACAATCTACAAATCAAGTTTGTGAATCATAAACTGTCAATTTAACCGTGTTTCATCTCTAACGCTTCACATCCGATTAACCTGACAAAAACCTCCATTGGAAGCAATGCATTGTGGGAAGCTACTGAATCTTCTCTTACTTGAACCTAACTAGTTTCGAATGAACAAAGGCCCGATACCAGGAGTTGATGTTGCCTTTTGTATATACTCTACTTCCTAAAATTTTTGAATTCCAAATAAATTAATCGATACGCTTACTACAGCATTATCACGCCTCACCACAAAACGCGCTTATACACTCTAATTAGACGCAGTCTAAATCGCGCGCGTTTAAGACACATATGTGTGGGGTAAGAACAAAACAAATCTCTTACACTGATACACAAAATACTGTTCATTTAAGTCGACAATACCAGGCATTCCTTCCTTGAGACGGGTGTGGGAGTTTTGATTGACTTTGTACTTTCTATGTTTACAGAGTATGTGCATTTACATGAATTTTTAAATTCTATAAAAAAAAGCAAACAAAACACTCGACACATAAACACCATAAAACAAAGTGTTTGGAAATTGAAAACTTTAACATGACAGTATAAATTCCATGAACACCCTTATTTTTTCTTGTGTCAAAATTGTGCATGGAAAATAGACAGCAAAGCAAACCAACAAATGACAAACAAACCCAAATAAACTACAAAAAACTCCAAGGAATTTTTGAAAGATTGAAAGCCACCCTCCCCCAAATGAAAGTGTGTTAGATGCAAAGTGATTCTTTAAGAGGAAAGGTAAAAACAAACCAACACACCCCAAATTTAGCATCGATTAGACAAAGTTTTACATCTACACTCTAATTCCCCCGTTTTTTTTTGGCCCGCCCCTATTCAAAAATCGCCCGATAACCCTGTCTTTGTTATAAAATTGGTTACAGACACTATCAGTGATGAAAAATATTTTAATTTGCAGAATGCTCAAAAAGTGAAGGATCAGTCTGTAGAATTCTCATAAGTTAACCTTTTCCACTGTAGAATTGACATAAAGGAAGAAAAACGCAGTGTTCCCAGATAAATAACGATTCTCCATTCAATACGTTTTGATTAATGTCCCAACGGACCGTAATGACTAAAATCTCCGATTCTGTCCTTATGAGGATATTTGCTTCTGGTCTTACTTATCATTGGCAGGGTTGTTAGGTTTACCTGTACGTGTTCATACATGTAAAATCTGATTTTTTTTATGATTTTTCGTTTGCTGATTTGCAAATCACGATATTGTCTTTAAGAGTGTATTGCGTCTTCGGTCTTAAACAAATTTGGACTTCGGTAGGATTGCGATTTCTGATTGGCTAATTACACCGCATTCCTTCATAGCCAATCAATGAAGCATCAAATATTTAAGCTCTAAGCCCTCTTCAGCCCTACAGCTATTCTTGCCATGTTGTGGATTTGTCCATCCAATTGTGACCAATCACCATGTGGTAGAATGTCTCATATAAAGTCCCAAGTATACAAATGGTTATTGCCATTGATTCATCAAAAAACGGCTACTGCAACAACTATGCAGCGCATGACTTAATCAATTTTAATCCCTCATTTGCATGCTTGGGACTTCTTTAACCATGAAACATTTACCTGTCAGGTTGCACTCATGATGTTAACACATCCGGTTTCATCATTGTGCTCCTCCACATAGCAAGAACAGTCAAACCTGTCTGGCCAATGGATGACAACATTGCATGTCATCCCCCATTGCCATTACCAATGTATATTACTGGTTGATTTTGTGTCTTCACAGTCCACTAGTCATGGTTGATGAAACCATGATAGAATAACACAGACCGGCCACGTACCCGCCATTGTTTACGGCTGTAACCGCCTTCCTATGTGGTAGTGCTTTTTTATATTGCAATACGTACCAAATTGTTGTGGCTGGGTGCCAATTTTGGAACCCTATTCGCGTGTTCCTCGGTATGTCAGAATGCTACTGGCTGAATAAAAGGCGAAGGACAAAATTGTCTTTATATTACACATGATGGTAATTCCGTGTTTTGTAGATATAGCATATAGTAACAACACCATTGACTTGCAGGTAAATGTACCAGATTTGTCTGGTTTTGTTTCTTTTCCTATGGAAAAATTATCCGTCGATGCTGGAGGATTTCATTGGATTTCAAAATTTTTGTAGCCAAAATTTCCACATTCCATTGTTTGTTTGTGTTTTTAGTCTAATTTCACATTGTAACTGACTTCAGGTTAAATGCTTTCCAGGATTTCTACCCAAACCAATCTGACCTCGTACACATATCTTGCTCCCCAATTTTCCTCCTCCTTTCCCTTCCATCAGCCAAACCACTGGTTTTTTTATTTATCTAAGGGTAGTTTCATCACGGCCAAATTTGAAGTCCAAATTATCCGTAATTATATTTAACATGTACACAAGAGCATTCTGACCTTTTTTTCGCTTTCCTCCACAAGTCCTATGAGGTTTCCTGGCGTTTCGCATTTTGCGATCCCAATTTCTTGGCTATGTGGAGATGATAATGAATGATACCAAATTGGAAGTATTTTGTAGCTTTTTAATTTACTTTGAGTGACAGAGGATGCTTCCACATAACCCCTCTTGTACCATCCCTGTTTGTACCACCAGTCATATGTGGCATCCCACTTTCTACATTAATTTAAAATTCCTGCGTGTACTCAAGAGCAAAAAAATGAACGTTGCAATTCCATAAATCTTAATATTAATTTAACCATTTAAGTGGTCGTTTCTTCTTCTTCTCCTTTGTGGATAGACCCATATTTCGGGGGCTTTAAAAGGTGCAACCATTTTGAAGCACCCAAATTCATAATATAATTTTCATATAGTTAAGACCCCTAATAGATTCTTACCTTGTATTTGGTACAGAAATGTCTTAAAGAGAGGAAAAGTTTTATTTATTTGCTTAAATTTTTAATATAAAACATAGGTGAATTTTCGTATTTGTTCCTATATAACGAATAGAAATTTCACACTTTTTTGGACAAAGAACATTTCTCAGCTTAATCCTTTCCAATGGGGTTGTTTTTGATGGAATGCTTTACATCAGGGAAAAATTCAGTATTTTCGATTTTTTTTAGAGACACCTGACATGTGAAATCTCTCGTTGCGCCTTTAAGATGGCTGAATGGCTTCCCAATGACTTTGGTGATTTGGGAAAACTGAAACGTTACCTTTTACCTAAGATTGCCTTGTTTGTACTCATTAAATGTATTTTTCATTTTGATTCTGAAATTATAGTGACAATACTAATTTTGAAATAAAAAGTGGAACTCTGGGCTCTGCTGTGACTATAGCTGCTCATAATAAGGTAACGAAAATGCAAAGAAATACGTAGAATTTTTCATATGGAAGTC
>JAMKCH010049742.1:0-10868 GCA_023653785.1 Ophioderma brevispina | reverse complement strand
CCAAGGGCAAAGTCATCGGGCAATTAAATGAGGTTAGTCAGAATTGTACCGATACCATCATATCAACGAGAACAAGTATCACATTGCCTTCACCAAAAAAAAAAAAGTAATTGAAACTCACAAAAATAAATGGAGGTTATTGCAGATTTGCCAGAAAAGGCTATAGGATAATAAAAAGAAATGAGAAAGCTCAATCATCGTTCCCTAAAACTGGTGAGTAAATTATTCGCGATGCATGGCAAATTACAATTATGATTGTACCATTTTTATTGTGATTCTTTTTTCTAACCGCTAAAATTTGTACGGTAGTTTTTTTTTTCTAGAATTATCAATGGGAATCTCTCCAAATGACCAAATGTTGGTAAAACCTTGTAAAAAAAATTTCAGTGAGACCCTTTTATTCTAAGGCGGACGATGGACTATAGAACGAAAATGACATTAAGTTTTCACTCCGTGAACTATATATCTATAATATATATATATTATATAGATAGATATATATAATATATATATATATATAGATTACCTGCACAAAAAAGGTATCTCGGCATGTTTTTTGTGCCAGGTGTGTTTCTATTATTCCTCCAGTTGTATACAAAAAAATCATGCGCCGTTTGACCATGTACACAGACTCATCCTTTGATATTTACACAAGTAGTTGTTATTGTTGGGATGACCTTTTTTTTTTTGTTTTTTTTTTTTTTCCTTGATTGTGTGAAAGCAAAAATTGGAGAGTCTTAAGAACACAAACCTGTGACACAATGGAAGGTTCATGGTATTTTGACGGAACGTGTGAAAAAAGCTATATTCAGTAAAATATTAGAAGAGTTCATAACCAATGGCAAGTAGGTTATCACTACTAACTAGGATTTCTAAAGTACATACAACCTCGGTTTCACTATTTTCTTGCATTGCATCTGAAGGAAAAAAAGAAGAAACAGACACACACAAAAAATAAAAGAAAAGAAAAAAAAAATAAACGCATTTAAGCTTATAATATCAGACCTCCAACAATACCATTTATAAATAACACCTCAAGCTGTATTCCAAACTCAAAGAGTATTTACTGATAGCGGACCGTCTCCATTCGAGTAGGTCTATTTATTTGTCGTAAACCTTTGGACAAAGCAATCACATTTTAGTCATTTACACCGATTATAGATCCCAATGATTCCTACCATTAACTAACCGTCTTTCACACAAAATCATCCACATTATAATCATTCCACCAATTGTGCCAAAAAGGTCTGGTAAGGGTTTCCATGTAAAACATCCTAAGTGCAATGCGGTGTTTTGTTTTTGTGTTTGTTTTTGTTTTGTTTATGTGCTTGCTGCTTGTTTGTTTGTGTTTGTTTGAGAGACTATGTACTTTCGCGAAAATTCATTTTGTGCATTTTAGCCACTTCTTTAAAACAAAATGTTATCGTTCTTCAAACTAAAAATATAGAAAGACAGTAAAATTGAAATGTGAAATTTTACACCTATACCAGCGGGAAGGTGAGACGAACCATTTTCATGGCCTTGTAGATCCATATACTCCGATGTAGATCCGATCATTGTCCGATTATTTTTCAAGTTTTTCCCTCACACGTGTCAAATGGAAGCATTTACCAGTTGCCGTACCGCCCAGAGGGGCGTGTTTTTTCGCTTCTCTGGAAAAAAAGCAGACGATAGGCACCATGATATATATTTTTTCTCAAACTTTGACTAATTTAGACCCGAATGTCATTCAGCTATAAGTGTGCGACACCTTAATGCAAAATTAGACAATTTTCGCGCCATTCCGGTCAAGTTATGTAGTAATCCACTGAAACGACTTGCTTCCTTCTGAAGGACGACTTGGTAATTTGCCTCTCGATCGACTACCCTCGGTACGCCACGCATATCACCAAAAATGTCAGATTACAGATTTTTGAGTTAAATCAGCCCAGCCGTCCTGGGATAGCGGAAGCAAAACTGTGTTCTAAACTGGCCCATAAAGGTCAGTAATGTGTCAAATCAATTTCAATCGACCACATTTAGAGAAGTTTTCATTCATAACATCAAGAGAAAACATTTCCATTCTTTAAATTTGCACACTGGGGTATGAACAACATAGACTAACTTTTAATTGGAGGTAAGTGGGGGAACGAGTTGTTAATATCCGGGTTCCGCCCCCACCTTTGCGGTATCCACATCATGTGACTTGGTTTAAAGACACTATCAGTGATTTGAAAAATATTGAAAATTGCAGGAATAGCTTAAAAAAAAAAAAAAAAAACTCCAAAGTGAGGGCTAAGTCTGTAGAATTTCATAATTTACCTTTATACTGAGAATGACAGAAAGGAAGAAAACGCGTGTTCCACGATACAATTCATCATTCAAGTCGTGTGTAGTAAGTGTCCGAACGACACTAATGACTAAATGTCCGCTTATTGTCTTATTAGGTGCTTCTGCGTATTATCATTTGAAGGGTATGTTAGGATACCTGTACTTGTTACATCATGCAAAAATCTGATTTTGATGATTTTTCGATTTTCTGATTAGCAAATGTATTCGACGTATTGGTCCCGCATCCCGGCAAGCTAAACAAATTTCGATAGGTATTATATACTCGTAAGTTACCTGACGGCCAATGACAAATAGAAAAATCGACCGAGTCAAGTCCTTTCCAGGTTTAGGGCAAAGTGTTTATGGACTAACTGAACCCGATACATGTCATTGCTCAGATAAGCTTTCAGACAAGTTGTTGGTGGTAAACAAGCAGTGCGACCGGATTGATTACATGAATAAATTGTGTTGCTTGTTATTACAGAGCAAGATCTCTACTTCAATTACGCGACCAACATGGTATATTAGGGAGCAATGGCACGCACATCTATTTAAATCAATTGAGAAGACCAGTCGATCCGTTCTTATTCCTGCTGAGGGAAATTGTTTATAGCGTTACACACACAGGCAAAAAGGGGTTTCCAAGGTAAAAATTAATAGTGTTATAAACAAACTGAGCTGAAAATATCTATAGAATTGTATGGTTACGTTACGGCAAGAGCTACGTAATATGTAGGATAGCACTTTTAAGTGCTAATTAAACTACCAATGAGTGCACACATCACTGTTGGACACTGTATGAGTAATAACTACAATATTTGGTGACTTTTAAGTTTACTAATAACTAACTACCCCTCCCCCCGTGGGATTTTTTCGGCCGATTTGTGTAATTGTCTGGACTTTAAGTTCGCTTCTTTTCATACCAAAACAATTTCAATCTGCCAAGGCGTTAATGAGTTAATTAGAAAAATTCACCCTAGTGTCGTAGTGAGTGGATACAGTGAAAACAGAGTAACGGCGCTTCTAAAGGTCTATACTTTGTAATTTCTTTTACGCTCTCCTGTAAGGGATTGAGCAAGACTGAATAAGACTGTTTACTCTGAGTTATATTACGCCCCCACTGCTCTTGTGTTGAGCACTCTCGACTATTTGGAAGTACAGACCCATGCTGGAAATGCCTTGGTCGTGAAACCGACAGGTATGTTGTGGAAGAGTGCAAGCAGCAGGTGTTATTAGTGCTGACGTCTCAAAAGGAAAGTTGAGAGGAAAGTTGGAGGACTCTTGTCTATTTGTTGACTTTCAAATCAAGGTTCCCCCCCCCCTTCCAAAGGGTGTATTGGCTACGAAGCTATTCTGTGAAGCCCGATGTTTAACCCGTCATTCGATTTTTCAAATGCCAATCCTAGGCCATGTTTCTGCCCATGTAAAGGAAGACAAATGGTGATATGTGGGGGCTTTCCCATCAATTTGATAACGGCCCATCTTAACAACTTTGAAATGCTGCCGATGTGGTTGAACAACACCTGCTGCATACTAGGGCTGCCCTATGATAAAACTGCCAAACAGGTCCAGTTGTCAAGCCAACACATAAGTTTTCATATTCCACGGCAGTAAAGCTTGTAAAGAAACAACTTACTTGCACCACCGGTGCCACAAGCTATTTATACTCCCACATTCATCAGAACACTCACTCCAGATAACTACCGTCACAAGAATGTTCCCGACCCTAGTTTGCCAACTTTCTCTAGCCGATTATTGAAATGGTCGATCGTGAAACTCAAACCGATAATTCGTGGAATGTAACTGATCCTCATATCGATCTAATTCAAGTCCCGTTTCATCCACCAATTGTTTTTTTTTGTTTTTGTTTGGCTGGGGTCCTTGAAATCGATGAGAGTAAAGAACCAAAATGAAAGAGAGTTTTTTTAGAACAGTTGTGGCTAAGCAGGTAAAGCGGAGCGTCACATATAGCACCACATGTGTTTCAAAGTAGGTCTCATGTAGTGTAATTTATTGGTGGTATCCGTGGAGGCCGTAAAAGATAGGGAGGTATCTTCCGATCAGTCTATACCCTCTAAAATAATAATTTAACCACTCTTATTATTTTATTTTCTATGGTTACCCTAATCCAGTGGAATGCTCAGTCGATCATAGGGCATGGGGACTAATTTCAAAAATGTTTTTGGTTAATTTGACCCTTCAGCAATAAATTTGTGTCCAAGAAACATGCTCAATGAATCTAAAAAAATATGTTATCAGGTTATGAGTTTATCCGTAAAGATAGAATTCCTGTCGATGTTGGGACAAAACATCATGGTAGGATGTGGCATTTTGTTAAGAAAGGTATTGCTTTTTCAGTTATGGATAGTGATCTACTCCCCCATTGAATCCCAGGTAATAGATATTTGGTCTGATAATCACAGCACGGAATTAGTGTTGTTATGTTTTATAATCCTAGTGTTGCATTAAATCTGAGTTCTTATATCTCTGGTAATTAATCAAAGAAATTCTAATGTTGTATATGTATGACTTATGCCACAATACCTTATTGGTATGATAGACGACTAACAATGGCAAGGCCGTTGAGTCATTTATTGATTCGCATAATCTTCTTTGTGTATGAATGATGGACCCCAACAAGAATTGATCCTCACAGCAATAAATTGTCCTGTTGGTCCTCACCTTGTTGTCCCCATAACCCTGGCTACTAAATTTACTTGGTCTGTTCACGACGATAATTGGGGTAGTGATCACTATCCGATGTGCATTCGTAATTGGCATTAAACCCAAGTTTCATCTTCATAATCACTTCCCCACTGGTCGCTAAATAAGCTGATCTGAATAATTCATTATTGTGTAAGAGAGGATTTTCATGGCCAATAACCGTAGTGTAGATGACATTTATGATAGGTTCATGTCGGAGTTAAATGAGGTTGCAAGTGAATCAATTCCCAAAACAAAAGTTATTGCCAGTAACAAGCCACCCTGTTCCTTGGTGGAATGAAAGTGTGATCAAGCTGTTAAAGTACGAAAGAAGCCTTATTTCTTAGGTCGGACTTGTCTTTCCCTGCAACATTTAATCGCGTACAAGCGCAAGAGGGCTATTGCTAGACGCACTATTAGAGAAGCAAAAAAATGTAATTGGCAACAGTTTTGTGAGGACATTTCCTCGCGACTAATGTTAAAAAGTTGGAAAATTCAAAATATATCTCGTAAGCCCGATTCCAAAACTGTCCCTGTTTTGAAGTATAAATAGAAACTTGCTGTGTCTGACCTCGATAAGGCCAATGTCCTTGTTCAATCATTCTCCATGTGAGTATACAGATAACTATTGTGATGATTCAAAGCTAGTAAACAAAGGGCGGAGAACGACTTTTGTATTGATGAGGATTCCATCAGATGTTTGTTTAGATGAACCGTTTACATCGGATGAATTAAATAATGCGATTAAAAGTGCTAAATGTACTACTCCTGGTGCGGATGGTATAAGCGCTGGCTTTGTTAAGATTCCTCTAATTGTTCGTCAATCCTCTTAGTGATTTAAAATATCATCTGGTTAAGGGGTGAATTGTCCACGACTTTGGAAGTCAGGCCATTTTAATCCCCATCCCAAACCAGTAAGACCATACAATCCATTGTCATATAGACCCATTTCTTTAACATCTGTCATTTGCAAAATTATGGACGTATGGTAAACAAAAGAATTATTTTGATCTAGAATCAAAGAAACTTTTAAATCCTATCCAAAGTGGTTTTCGTAGGGGCGTCGTACCATAGATCACCTCGTTCGTTTTGATCCTCCATCAACAAAGGTTTTGGCTTCCAAGGCTAGCACTGCTGTTTTTTTAGACATTCAGCAGTGCCTACGATTGGTGTGGCGAAAAGGTGTTTTTTTCAAGATGAATAAAAAAAGCTCCTAGGCCTTGAGGTAATGCCTTACGATGGTGGATAATTTCCTCAGGATATGGGTGATAATGGTTAAAATTAACGTCCTTTCTAGTGATCATTTAATTGATAATGGCCTTCCCCAGGGTAGTGTAATGAGCCCGTTACTTTTTATATTTCCTGTGCGGACATTTTTCCCGCTCAGGTTTTCAGATGTGAATTTTCACAATATGCTGATGAATTGCCATTTGGAAAACCCACCGCAATTCCGCATAGTCGCTCAAAAAAAAATTGCATCCATTCTTGATAAACTTAGGTGTAGGTGTCACTCCGAGGGGTTTAAATTGGCTCCCTCTAAATTCTGTGGCCATGTGTGTTTCCGAGGCGAAGAAAATTCCTATCCTGAACTTAGATTAAATATACCCTATTAAATTTCAGCACATTCAAAATTTGTTCTTGGGTTTTTTTTGTCAAGCCTAAGTGGCATAAAGGCCTATTCCTATATTATTTATCGATGTAAACCCCGTATTAATTTGTTACGGTGCATATCGGGGTCAACGTGGGGTGCTGATGGCCTCATGCTTTTTGGCGTATATATTAAAGCGTTATTAATCGATTTTAGATTATGGCTGTGAAGCCTATGACCCTGCGTGCGTGTCTCTGAAAGGCGGAGTCTTGATAGTATTCAATGCAGGCCTCTAAAATATATGCACAGGTGCACTCAGAGGTTCACCCTTCACGTGCATTTATACAGGTAGAATGTGTGGACCCTCCCCTTATATCCGTAAAAATACCTAATTAAGTGTTATGGTGTTGTCATTAAGGCAACAGTCAACATCCAAACAGTGATCTATTTAATTATAATTGGGAAAAGCACTGGTTTTTTCAAGATTCCAGGAAGTTAGTTCTCATGTACCGTTTGAGGCCAGGATGAAAGAACGACATTGCAACCTTTTTAGTGCTATCCCTCCGCCCTGGCCATTTTGGGATCATATTTGTGTTGAGACATCTGACAAAATTCATGCATATGTCACCACATAAATGATATACGGGAAAGACGAAAATTGCTGTCAAAAAATACATACCACGTGGGGCTCTGCCCTCCATATCTACACGGATGGTCCGGTGGACAAAAACGTCCAGTGTTGGGTGAAGCAGTACCGCTGTATAGGGGGGTCAAAGGGTATAAGTGACCCCGGGCCCGGGTCCTAGGGGGCCCGGAGTCCCTAGGGGCCCATAAAAACTAAAGTTCACCCTGCGTTGTGACAAATCAGAGAGGGAGAGAAGTGAGAGATGGGGATTGATGAGAGAGATCACGAGATCGTTTCCCCGTCCTGTGACAATGATCCTCTTACGTTTGAGAAATACTCCTATAACTTTATGAAATTTTCCAAATTTTTTCGAGCTACGCGGTTAATAAATTTAGTGCATGGCCTTTCTTGGTTTGAGAAATTACACAAAAACAATAAGCCAAATCGGCATTTTTACTTCCGGTAATATGTTTAGGACTCCTGACCTCTGACCCCCGTCTATATGTTGATAAATTGCCATTTGTAAATTACGAAAAATAATCTACACGTAAAAAATTCCGTAATTTACGGAATTTCTGGCAGTAGTATTCTAGACATTTTTAGGGTAAATTTACAGAAATTTCCTGTCAATTAACGGAACTTTGACAGTATTTTTTAACAGAAATTTTGTCACATATACGGAACAAAATGTGGTAGTTTAACAGAATTTTTCGTAATTTAAAATTACGGAACAAAAAAAAAAAAGTCCGGAAATATTGCTGCCAGAATGTTTGAAATATTTCCGTACATTAACGGTTTTTTAGTTTTTTGTGTTTTTTTGTTATTGTTTTTTCACAAACAAGATTTTCCCTTTTTCCGGACATTTACGAAAATCTTTTTCTTAATTACGGAAATCATTTTAACAGTGTAAGATATATTTTTGATATTAAGAAAATCACAAAAAAAATACAAAAAAATTACTGCATTCAAATAATTTATGCCATATTTTTACTAGCAATATTGCTGTAAAATTTTTTTAAAACATAATTATTAAAACTAATATCTTGATTTGTCAAGTCAGGAGTCCTAAAAAGTCGCAAAATCTTCCCACAAGGTATCAAAAATTGTATGCCGATATCGCTTATTTTGTTTAAAAAAACAGTGGTCATGAATTATAAAGTGGACTACAAACCAATTTCAAGCTCGCGCTTCGTGCTGCACCCACACCGGGCGCTTCAGATTATGAACTCTCCATGAACACCTTTTTAATTTAGTGATTTGGAAACAAACTAAAAACCATCAGCATATATTTTACTTTTTAAAAACGACTTATCATACCTCATAGCATAAAGTGAAACAACTACAAATTTACATTTTGTTTCTATCAAAATTTCATGGACAAGTGTGTTGAAGTAAAATTGCCAGGCTTCCGCGCTTTGCGCGGGAGGGGGACACCCCGCCACACCACCCCTTAGCCGTTGCATAAAACAAAATATGAATTAATTCAAACAAAAACACCCATTAGTTGCATCGATCAAACTAATTATACAGCTCCCACAACCCCCCGCGCCGGGTCATGACCGCTTCGCAGCCACTGCAACTTCACCCCCCCCCCACGGGGGTTCTGGAAAACGAAGTGGTAAAGGGCCCGTACCTCTAATATTCCCCCGGGCCAGCAATTTCTCTCGGGGGCGGCCCTGGGTGCAAAGCTTTGTTATTAAGTGTTCAAGTATTCTCGCGGTTTTCGGCTACCAGAGATGTGTCCATATACTCCGCTGAGTTGTCTGCCATGTTACTAGCACTCGATGGGTGAAAGAAGTTGAGCCGTCTTTGGTGTAATTTGGAGTGATGTTTAAAGGGTAGCGCGATAATGCGAGAGAATCGAAATAAAGTGGAATGATTTGTTTTAACTTATAAATCAGGAGATAAGTGTGTACAATTCCATATAACTGTTTAATGTAGAAACAAACACCAAATAGTGAAAACAAATGAAGTATTGAGGAAATTTGTCATCGTCTCCCCAAAAGACATACAGCGATGACGTCTCAAAATCTACAATTAACCGCTGATGTGGTTTACAATAGCACATAATAACAAAGAGTTCAATACTGCTGTGGTTTGAGGTCAAAATGTATTGATCATGGTGCACATCACGCTTAAAATCTGGGATATTCACAGAAAGCTTTTTTATCTCAAGTCGGAATTTTGATACGCACGTATAGAAAGTACAGAATCAGATTAACAAGTACTGCTTTTTGTAATACATGGATTTCAAGCCAACCACTTGCAGGTTATGTACAAACATACAAAAACATACAAAATATGAATTGTTGATGATTTTTTCAATGTTTCAGATTAGCAAATCGCTGCTAATCCCTTTAAGTGGTATTAAAGCCTTTCCACTTTTAATTCCGACAATAAGATTATTTGTGACAATTAAACGGAACCATATTAAGAGCCTACATGAACTTGGAATGCATGTGGTCTTCTCCTGGGTTTCCGGTCATGTTAACATCTATGGTAATGAATGTGCTGACTGCTGCCAAGAAAAGCTGCAAGATTACCCAATATGATATCTCTCGTCCCCAGTTCTTTTTTTTGAAGTAAAGTCTATCTTCAAAGCTGAGATGAAGAAAGAAATGGCAAGATGCGTGGGTCTATCAGTTCAACCAATCTTCGCGAAATCCAGCCGTCGATCTCCCTTCATATGTTCAGTTGGGGAATATCAGAGGAGGAGGTCAATTTCATCGGTTGCGACTTGGAAAGTTGTATTACCTCATAACAAGTACTTGGACTCTCATGAATAAACACCTGATGGACTGTGTTTACCTGCAGATGTTAAAGAAGAGTCTTCACACATCTTTTACTGAAGTCCCCGTATAAGGTGCTAAGAACATCTCTACTTAGTTAACATTGGTGTTAATCCGGATTTCTTAAGGGGCTCGTTGGGGTGGAAAGTCCCCTTTTAAAGAAATTCTTGATTTATTAATCAGGGTATAGCCGTTAAGGGGTTACCTTCACTTGATAATTGTTTTTTTTTTTTCCTTTTACTGGTCGGGCGTGATGTGTCAGATTTGGTGTGAGCGTAGGCCATGCCTGACTGGGAGATGGTGACTTGAGATCTTAGTCTACGGGTCCGGGCCCTTAAAGTTTGGACATACAGCACGCCCAGTCAGGTGCTGTTTTTCGGTAGGGTTTTATTGTAGGTTTATGGATTACCAGGTTTGGCACGCCGCTAGACCGTTTCTTTTCATTAGTCCTGATTATTGTTTTTTTATGAGGCCTTAAAGCTTCGTATGTCGATCCTGATATGCACCGTGTATCAAATTAAATATATATTGTAGTTTAGGTGTCATTGAGCATTCTTGTACTAACTTATAATGAATAGCTGCAACTGGGTATTACATCTTGCCAATAAGGATTCTGTTGCTTGGTCGTATATTGTTATAAAAATAAGTTTTGTTTTTGGCGGAAATAGCCTAAGTAGCTGCAGGCGCCATTAAAAATCCAACAACAACAACAAACAACAAACATCATCCAGTCTGTTCCTCCAGGTATCCCATTTTTGCTGAATAGTGGAAATTTATTGGCATTGGAGTGGATTGATGAAGTTAAAAAACCTATTGATTCTTATATTTTAAGTGGGACTGTATGGGTGCTATT
>JAMKCH010049741.1:0-11187 GCA_023653785.1 Ophioderma brevispina | reverse complement strand
CTATCCTGAAGGCCGGGTTCGAATCCCTCTGCCCACCACGACCAAAAGACATCCGAGGACAGACCGTTCTAGTGACTGGATCAGGAAATGGGTTAGGAAAGTTGCTTGCTGTGGACTTGGCTAAATTAGGGGCGCACTTGGTTTTGGTAGATTTGGATGAAGAGGCTAACGAAGCAACAAAGTCGGAGATAAAGGAGACGAAGGAGATGGGACAAGAAGTTTATTCGTATCCTTGTGACCTGAGTAAAAGAGCTGATTTGCACAGGGTCATAGCTCAGATAAGGAAGGAAGTGAGTAAGATAGATATATTGGTGAATTGTGCCGGGACGGCCAATGGGAAGACTTTAAAGGAGTGTCCGGAACATGCCATTGATAGAGTATTTGAGGTCAATGCCAAGTCACAAATGCTGGTGAGTATATAGATGGAAGTATACATTGATGACATGCTCGTATAGTGTTGTAGCTACGCCGGTCGGGGTAGCCGGTGCAGACTCATTTTGACCAGCAGTAAGCTTAAAATTTGCTCTGCCGACCAGCACAAAATCTCAGTAAAGTACATAAAATCGCAATATTAGCTTATAACCAAGGGGATTTCCATGTAACGGTGTACTTGATTTACCTGGCACTCAATGGCCTGGCTATAACCCTGCATGCTCCTATCACAGTGTATGTTGTACCTGAGGAACAAAGTACAATTACCTCAAACTTCAGAGAGTCGCATTAATCCAGAGAAGTAATAATCATAAGACCTAAAAAATTGCAACCAACAATTTCAGTGATATTATACTGGGAAATATGTCTGAGAATATCATATAGTAAGTCTCAGTGGCAGATTTAAGAGTCAGCAGTGTCAGCAGCTGCTGACAGGGCCCCCCTAAAATATTGCTCTCAGGGCCCCCCTCAGACACACCTTAGTCGCACTAAAGTGCAATATTGCGTTGCTTCTTGACACTAAAGGGGCCCCACCTTAAGCTGCTGACAGGGCCTTTTCCTTAAATCCGCCACTGTTAAGTCTAAAAAATTTTGAGGAGGGAGCATATAAAAATATTTTTAAAAAAGAGACGGGAAGATTTGTGCACATGTGAATTAAACTGTGTCACTCTTGATACCATTCTTTTATTCTGGTTTTGTCGTAATAAATGACTCTCATGGCTATTGGCTATAATCCAAACT
Source organism: Ophioderma brevispina (assembly GCA_023653785.1). Taxonomy (NCBI): domain Eukaryota; kingdom Metazoa; phylum Echinodermata; class Ophiuroidea; order Amphilepidida; family Ophiodermatidae; genus Ophioderma; species Ophioderma brevispina. Next base: position 10,014 of record JAMKCH010049741.1, on the reverse strand, counting down.
CTCTTACTCTTGATAATGGTTTTATTCTGGTTTGTCATAATAAATTGACTTTAAATATACAGATATGCTTATTTAGGGATCATGAATATGATTTTGGGTGTGAATACATATTTAAATACTCTTCATGTTTACTGGAATATTAGTTTTAATAACAATTACAAAAATGTCAAAATTCTGTCTGAAATTCCATGATTTTTGGACAGGTATCTTTTTGCTTTTGTCATGCTTATTATGTATAAATGGTTGTTTATAATATACATGTCCATGTGAACCATCTTGACCAATACTATGCACTGTTACATACAAGATAAGGTAAGTATGAACCTAGCTGTATAGCCATCCTCTACTAAAGTATCATCTATGAAACCTTCTTCTGTAACCCATACTTCTTCTGTCATATTTTTCATTTCAGTTAACCAAGGCCTTCATATCTGGTATGATAGACAGGCGGCGTGGTCACATAGTGAATGTCGCCAGTGTGTCAGGCTTTATCGGTGTCAGTGGACTGGTAGACTACTGTGCCACCAAGTTTGCGAGTGTTGGGTTTAGCGAGGCACTGCAGAGGGAATTACGGCTGACCAAGGCTCATGGGGTACATGTGACAGCGGTCTGCCTGCGTTGTTGGGAGCTGGGATGTTGGGCGGTGTAAACCAAGGTTGGTCTATACTGTAAATCGTCGTGAGGAGTGTAAGAAGGTTTGTAAGTGCAACAGCTGCCATTTGACCAGAAACATCATCCGATTATGGAAGAAATAATTCGAATTGTCACACACTATAGGCGTAAATCCCGGGGATGGGGGATACATCACCCCCCAATATTTTGATGAGGGGGGCGCATGGTCAATACAATCATCCTCCCCAATTTTGATGCCTCCATGTGTTTCTCCAAAAAAATCTTCATATTTACCACAATAGTTTAAAAAAAATGGTGGGGAATTTCTGCGCCATTCCGCGCGCATTGTTATAATTACAATTTTAAAGACATATTTAGCTTCAATTATGGCCCAAAATTGTTGATAACGCTCTTCACACGCACATGTGCTAGAAAGGATCTTTTCAGCAAACCCCCGTTTCAATTCATAAATTTCATCAACACCATTCCCCCAATTGGGTCAAAAAGAAAATTTACGCCACTGACATTAACACTTCACGTTGTGGAATCCAATTATTTCGGCGATACAAATCAACGTCATCAGCGGTGAAAGCTGAATTTTGTCTGACAGATCCTCTTTGAGTCCTGACGCGGTGGCGTCCGAGATCTTGGCGGTATTTTCAGAAAGAGAATTCAAACGGTTTAGGGATTTCACGGCCCCGTCTGTATTTAGAGTAGGGCAAGTCTAGTCTTGATAAAGATGGCCTCCTGTTTCTGCTGCTAACTGTGGTCTTGCCTAGTAGGGAGTGTTGTTGAAAAGTTTGATTATTATTTCTTCATATTAAACACCAACACGTATAGAACATTCCTTTGCAATACTATTCTGACGTCAGGGCTCTTGAATGGTTTTCAGACAACAAGTCACATACGAACCATTTCAAGAGTCCACTGACTCAATGAATTAAGGATAGATTAAGAGTATCTAAACATGGCAGCACACAGAATAACATGGCAGCTATTGCACTAGACCTTCTTGCGTTCAACACAACAAATGACTGTACAAAAATATACATTGCACATGGCAATTCTCCATGATTTTATAGCTGCCTTGTTAATGGATTGACCATCTCTTGGATTGCTTTTCTGTGATAAGCTTCAAGTTCAAAAATTGGGAAAAATCAATGGCTGTTGGGGAAGGTCAAAATTTACTCTGCTGAGTAAAAACTTGAAGTTTTTTAATGTGATAAGCATAAAAGAAGGCTTTCGGGGCATCTGAGCTTGAGTTCTCAAAAACAGGGGGACTTGGAGAAAAATATTAGGAGGGGTCAACACATTTTCACCAGTTGGAGACTCCTAGTCACCCCACAGATTGAAATCCGGAATGTGCACTTACATAGATTGTAAGAAGTGTGTGATTCAGTAAGATTAATACCTTGTTCGCCATCAAAAACATTTTAAAGTGCAATTTCTAAATCCTGAATTAGAAAGTGTTCTAGCTATTACAGTAATTTTAAATATAAAAAAAGAAAAATTAAAATTCCAAACAATTTGAGTTTTAACAAATAGATACCAAAGGTGTAGGTATGATCCTTGCACTCGTTTATTATGTTCAACAGACTCCTTAAAGAAACTTGCATTGGTGCAATTTCAATTGATTCTGTTATGTGTTTTTATTTCCTTTTTTCTCGATTTCCTAAAGCAGATGAATGGAGGAGGCCGTCCAGCAGATCATACATGCGTGTCCTGACCAATCAAGAATGTTGTCTTTAGACCGTGGTATATGAAGTGGCACACCACTCAACGAGTAAGTCATCTCATTCTTAAAGAAAGATTAGCACAATTTTGTGACGAGTGCCCAATTTTTCAAAATTGAGATTTTACACGTGCAGTGCGTAACTGGCCTAGTAAACTATACCGTGAATGGTTAAGCTCGACAATGTCTATGGGTAGCAAACGAAGGAGTTTTGACTAGCATAATTAATATTGGCGATCCCGATAATAATCAATGGCGCTGGAAACGGCCTTCCATATGAAATAGCAGGGAAATAGCGTTCATGTACATATCTACGGTCATCTATAGTTTTATTGGTTCAGGCAAGTCCAAGTTAGAGGTCATTTCTTGAGTAGCACTATTCATCATGGACCAAACATAAACTAGCATTCCAGCTTGCTGTTAAGCCCCCCGACCACCCAATCTAGGATCCCACATCTAATTACAAAAATCGCCTCTTATGATACTACACATATGAGCATTCTCGTTCGCAGGTGTAGGTTTCTAGACAATACCAACATAGCTGTGCAAAAAATATCAAATTTTGAAAATGAGGCGCTCTTCAAAAATGTGCTAGTGCTTTAACACTTAACTGCATAAAAGGGTTTGCACCCTCTTCCGATAGTGCATAACGGGGGGTCCTAGGGACCCCCCCTAATAAAACCATTTCCTAAGGATTTTTGTTGAAATCCACCACATGTTAGAAGGCTTCAAAGACATCAACATAAAGAAATAAAAACGAAGAAAGTTGTTCATTAAGAAAAATTAGGGGGCAAAAACATTGATTTTAATGTTGCGGCGTCAAACTGTGGCGAAAAAGACCTAATTTGTTTCTCTTCTGCCTTTCTACGGCATTTGCCTCACCTAGACTAGTGCTGATTGCTTAATTGGTGAAGAATGAAACATAGTTTACATATTATATTAATCACCAACATAAATGTCACATCCATTTTTATTATTTTATGTTACTTTTATAATTTAACCATAGGTTCCTACGTAAACCGCTATGTGTATATAAAATATTATGGCTCCAATTGCCTCTATACTTCCCAAGAGTTTTTTAATTATTTATTTACTTTGTTTTATGTCCTAGTGTTATGCATTATGAAAATCAGAATCATCAGTAACTCTAACAAGATTTTTTATTTTTGTTGTGGGTACTCTTTTCCGTTAGTGCATACGGGGTGTGGGCTCCTAGGACCCTGGCTAATTACGCAAAATGACGGCGTGGGATTTGGATTTTTTTGCATCCAATGGCAGCGCAACTACAAGTTAGACACATACAAAATTATAACCCAAATATATTGCAGCGTAAAATCGCCGCTGAAAAACAAAAAATGGGTTCCTATGAACCCCCCCTTATGGCAGTTAGTGTTAAAGCAACTGTGAAAGAGCTTTACCATCTTTCTGTTGAAGACAGAATTTTTAACCCTTTTTAAAAAAAAAAAAATTGGTTTTTTTTTTTTTTTTGTGAAAGAAAGTATTAAATATACTTCCCATCAGTGTGTAAAATGGACTGTCACTTCTAATTTTGTATGATAACCTTTACCCATACGATAGTCATATGTGAACATGCCTATGTATACTACAATTTTGAGTGAGAACCAGTGGGTACGTAATGAACGACCGCTTGATTTGGCCATTGGGGATTTCCAAACGGTAATTTGTGGAACTGCTACTGCATTTACTATGGCAGTCTCTGTCTCAGTTACAAAATCTCCTCTTAAACCTGTTAGTTCATACACATCTTTGTAAATCATGATTGACTCATAATCCTCAGGGTTAGTGGATACTTCCGCTGCAATAGTTTTAATTTCCAATACAGTCATTTAGATTTAAATATTAGTGACCAGGCCTAGCTTTTAGTCAAGTCTGACCGGGGCTGTAACATTGTAGAAGGCACCTAGGGATTACTATGAGTCGTATGTCTGTGTGTGTTGTGTCTGGTCAAAATCTTAACCCTTAATATATTGCATGCCGTATGAGTTCCGTAAGGCTACAATGATGTAAACATGGTGGAAATGGACCTTGGGGGTAGTGACCCACTTGTTGGTGACCTCATGAGACCTTGGTAACTCATGTGACCTTTGGCCCCATTTCATAACCCCGCCGGCAGACGACACCAGTGGTCCGAGGACCGCAGCATGTATTTTTTTATCACTGTGTACCTTAAGTTTATTTCCGTTGTAGGATCTTACCTGTGAGGGCTTTTAAAAACGCATCATGATTTCCTCGGTACTTCACCAGTTTGTAAGAGTCCAGGCACTAGGAGGTCTTCTCTACAGAGTACTGCCAAGGGAATATGTGCAACTCGAGCGATCTCACGCATCTTTCATTGTAGTACCAGGTAAAGAAGTCAGGGCACTTTCTATGGCTTTGATATTCCGTGAATACGAGAGCAAGTCCTGAAGCTTTTTAATGCACCAGCTATGAGTAACGGTGTCTAGGGTAGAGGCAACTTGCTATTTTACCTAGTTAGATTGGGAAATTTTTATGAGGTTTTAATTTTTTGCCACTTCAGAATTATAAGAGCCTTAAAGACACATCATGGGCATGTGTTGAAATCCTTTTAGAAACCTACCCTGGGTGAATTGCACAGGACTTATGACGTATCTAATCCATCTACGTGAAACGCAATCGTAATAAAGGGTTTCTAACAGTAACTTACGATATGTTGGCTATGATGGGTTGTACGATGGTTGAAATCGTTTGGAATCCAAAAACGTTTGGAGCCAAAACATGTACACGATGCCTTAATACTAGGGATGAGAATTTTCAGGTTTTATTTTTTCAGGCCTGTTTTTTGGGCCACTCTAGTAGCTGTCACAAAAGACGGGGGCCCTCTCTTGACTGCGTATACGCTTGCGATTAGCTAATGAGCGATATGGGTGTGGGGCATTTATCTTTACCTCTTTAACGCAACTTTCATGTAAGATGAACGCGCAAGCAGCCAATCCGATTACACGCTTTTGTTTATGCTAGACCGCATTCAAAAAGCCAATCGGACCTGCACTTCTGTGTTTAACGCACGATAAACGCCCCATTTTTTAGAAGCACGGGTCCATTCTTTTGTGACAGTAACTTATACTGTGGTAATTTTCATGTGGTTTTTTCCAGGTTAAAATTGTGAAAAGTGGATTTTCATGCCTGTTATAACGCTCGTGTTACATCACAAGCTTTTTGCCAGTGACCTGCCTTCTGCAAAGATGAATACATTGTAAGTCCTGCGCCCATCGTTCGCGTGTGATGACCCATTAGGGCGCTTGTCGGGGGTCATCATGTTCTTTGATTTGAAAAGGTCTCTTGGTTATGCAAATTGATTTCTCTGAAATTGAACCATTATAGATCCCATGTGCATTGAAGAAGGAAATATTAGTTGGCAAAGTTTTTTCAAGATTGAAAGGTTTGTGTTTTATGTAAAATTTGGGGATATATTCTCTGGAATTTCCACTCGTGACAGTCAAATTTTTGCTGTGCTCACCAGAAAAAAAACAGCATGTATGGCTGTAACCATGACAACATGTAGTAACATGACTACTGTTGGGATTGCAATCAAAATTGAGAGCTTTGAATGAAATTAAAGGGAATCTTATTCTTCTGAAATAGACACTTTTGTTTTATCTCATATGTGGGGGTTTTTGTACCCAGTGGATTTTTTTAAATAAAACCATGTATCATCTAGACCGGATGCTCTTAACGAATCTTCAGCAGTTGGTAAAGTGTTATACAACTTTGTGTACAAAACTCACTCAAATCATTTTAGCATGAACATGGTCTAGAAGAAGTTCCCTAATGGCAGTAGTGTGCTAAGCCAACTTGGTATTTTGTAAAGCTTGTCTAGCCTGAAAGTTCATAGTTAAACCTTCAAGGTGTGTCTGCAAGAAGGTATCTAGGGATTGCTTTTTTGTAGTGTGTCTGTGTAATCTGTATTTAAAGAGACACTGGCACATTTGAAAAATAGTGCGCCCCAAGATTTTTCAAGATCGATATTTTTGCATGGTTGTAAAAGCTTTTAATACAAAAGCCCTCACCCGAATGATTAGACCAAATCAGCTTCCTTATGGGCAAACAGAACGATTTTATATTTAAACGTCGCCGGCGACGTTATTCAGCAGAGGACGAACATGGCGTTTAACACAAGACAATGCAACTCCGTATGCATGTTTCCTACGCGTATGCGGCACTGTTTGACCGGTCTATAACCTTTGCCGGGCTACAAGCGTCCCTATCAATTCCTATCTTTTCCTATATTTTTGACGCTCTCCCTATATCCCTATAAACTTCAAAATCCCTATATTTCCCTATATTTTTTTCTCCACATAAACAAAAAATGTTTTGCCTGTTTTTTCACATATTGATCAAAAGTATTCCTTTCAGAGTCTAAAGTTCATACAGGGCTTTTTAACCCAAGCAACGACAAAATTGGGTAATCTGCACTCTTCAATTTCGCATACGGTTGTACATATACAGGGAGTCCCAAAAAAAATTGACCCTGATTGTGTCCGCATTTTTGAATTTTTTAAATTAATATATATCTAACATATTTGGTTATCGTCTGAAAGCTGGGTTCATTAATTATCTTTAATTTACTGCAAATATCATCACATCGTTTAGGTAGAGACCGAGCTACAGTTGTTTGAATCAAGTTGTCGGTTTTTCTTCTGCTCTGTCACGGATTTCACATTGAAATGAACTGCGTACCAAAAAAAAGAGAAAAAAAAAAAAAAAACCCCCCCCCCCCCCCCCGTCAGCGAAGGAAATCCGTGTCCAGAAGAAAATCAGGCTATTTTAATCCTGCAGATTCTTGATTGAAAGACTGTAGCTCGGTCTATACTTAACCGTTGGAATGATCTTTGCACAAATTAAAGATAATGAAATAGCTTTCCGCCATACCCACATATGTTAGATATATATATTTACAGAATTCAAAATGGCCGACACAATCAGGGTCAAGTTTTTTTTTACTCACCCTGTATAAAGAGTCCGCTTTCAAGTCCTTTGCAATTTGGACTTCTGGATTTTGATGACTTTGTTTGAGCAATAATCTTTTGTTTCGGAGTAAAAACAGAAATATCTTTTGTTAGAAATCATAGACAACTGCTTTTATATTCTTTGAATAAAAGATGCTATACAAAGTCCTAGTTGTAACCGGACTACACAACAATTAATGCAATTTGACTGTTCTCTCCGAGGGGCTACTCAATTGGTTTGGTTAGGGTGTGTGCTGACTTGAACCCTACCCATTCATAGGGGTCATTTTGTTAAAAAACCCCGTTCTGAGGATTTTTGCTTAATATGTACTTTTGGGGGGCTCATGGCCCAAGCCCGGAAGATCTTGAGGGGAAATTACAATCTCTTTCACCAAAGGACCATATGGCTACACAACAGATCTGCAGGTCAAAGCAAGGTCAAGTCCCTCCTGTGAAATTGTTAAAACTCATTTCTGGTGCCATTTAGGTGGCTATGACCATCACACTTGCTAAAAAAAATAACCAGCCCAAAACTCTTACAAGTTGTACACGATTGACCTCTAACTGAGCCCGATGTGAGCTTTGACCTATTTTTATATGTCGTGCAATTTTTCCTTAGGCAAATGAGGTATTATGTTTTCACTCATGCCAGGAGCCACTGCCCAAGATACACAGAGTGGTACCGATTTTTTTTGACCTCAATGACCCCATACTTACCCTTGACAACAACCTTTTATAAAATCTATAATGCCCACCAATTTGTACAAAAGAACCCTGGCTAAGGACTTGGGGTGTAACACAAGTGACCTTGAATAACCCCTGCTGACCTTTGACGATGTTTTGAGAAAAAACTTTCAATGCAACTTCCTTGGTAATGATACATTGGTGTACTATGGATTCAAGTGCTGATATTGGCATAGTTGTTACATGAAAGTGTTGATAAGATAGCTAGGATATAGCATATGCTATTACCCTTCTAAAAAATACCTAAGCTATTTGTGTTTGCATAAGATCGCAATGAAGGCCCATGTACAATTTTCCTCCACTGTTAAGTGTGAGGTTTCCAATGTTTCTCAATGAATAATTTTAAAACTTTCAAACTTATTGCATTTCCACAACAACACCATCTTTGACCTATGGATATTGGGTCCAATTTCAAAAATAGGTCAAAACTTCAATGAATTTACTTATATATGGGTCATAATTACTCTGCAGAATGTGGATTCCTCAAAACACATACAAATAGGATAGGTGCACAGTCGGTAAGCATTTCCCCCTCTCATTTATTTAATATTACCGCACCCACACACGGGACTATTATAATATATCAATATACGGCACAATTGTTGGCACATATCTTTCGAATGAATTAAAATTGCGCCGATATATAATGGAAAGCGCCGACTTCCAAGTACAAATACATAAAAAATCTATCTTTTTCCTATAATTATCTTGTTTCACCCTATATCTCCCTATATTCTTGGTTTATTTGGCCCTATATTTAGCCTATATTTTGTCAAGGGTTCACTGTAGCCCGCCTTTGTGGTTTTAATATCTGAGTACGAGTCAAAAATATTCATGTCATATACACCTTTGTTAATATTACAAGTTATGGAACTTGAAAGTTGCCTACAAATTACCTGGATGTCTTTATATCGTCATATAACATGTCCCTATCTGTTTTTGGGGTTGAATGTTCTTTTTATGTGTAAAATTTCTCTGTTCTCCAATGGCCTAGACTATCATTTGAGAGCAAATTTTGTGAAAATGTGCCAGTGCCGCTCTAAAAAGATTGTTTAACACCCTAAACATAATTGCCCACTGTGCAACATTTTCATGTGCCCTTGGGTACTCTGGTCCTTGTTATTGCCCCACAAGTTGCCCCTTTCAAGAGTGGGTCAAAGGTCGTCTAAGGTCACCTGGAGCAAGGGTCCTTGGTGGTTCCATTTGGTGATCTCACATGACCTTTGTCCATTCAACAAGCCTCACATGCAGAATACACGTGTGCATTCCGTGAAATGCTTATTTTGTAGATACATATTATTTTTGGTTTATATTTATAATGTTTAACCTTTTGGTGCTTCCTTTAGTTGGAAAAGGCTGATCTATGGAAATCTATCTGGTGATTGTATTTTAGTGTTTCCAGCTGTTTTGTCAGGAAGGCACACATATTTCTTTTGCACTCTAACTCTAACCCCCCTGGATTACTGGTTGGTTTGATTGGCTGATGACATCACATACCCATATGAACAACCAATCAGATATGGTAAGAAAGCTTAAGTTTGCATACAGATGTGTAGAAAATATACGTTGATTGGTTACTCAGAGGTATTCATGCAATATGGCCAATCAGAGATACTGTAAGAAAAGTGGTAAACCTCGGGGGTTAAGGGCACGAGAGATTTCTGAGTCACCCAAATCTTGTGTCTAATAGTAATTCATATAGAATGACACTCAATGATTTCTTTCATTGTAGTTTGCTACCGAAATGTCTTAAGAGAGAGAAAAAAGGTGATTTTTAATTTGTTATATTTTCAATGGAAAACAGGCTGCCTTTCGTATTGGCTCCTATTACGAAATTAGAATTTCACAATTTTTGTACCAAGACTCATTTCTCGCTTAATCCTTTCAGAATTGGGATATTTTTGATGGAAAAGCTTTATCATCAGGACAAAATCAAAA
>JAMKCH010049739.1:0-11049 GCA_023653785.1 Ophioderma brevispina | reverse complement strand
GTTGTGAAGGTCGCAACGCGTTGTGAGATTTATATTTTTGAAATACGTCACAGAAATTCATGATTTTGATTGGCCGACACCGCAACGCGTTGCCAAAATGTCGCAACGCGTTGCTGAAATGTCGCAGCGTGTTGCCGAAATGTCGCAACGCGTTGCCGAAATGTCGCAACGCGTTGCTGAAATGTCGCAACTTTGTCGTGACTTTCTCACAACGCGTTGCGGCAATACGTTATGACCCTTATGGCTTGTGGCCCTTGGCAACGCGTTGTGAAGCTTGCAACACGTTATGAAGCTCGCAACGCGTTGTGACGGTTTGCAACGCGTTGCAAAGTATCTAGCAACGCGTTGTGGGTCTATTTTTTGAAATACGTCACATAAATTCATGATTTTGATTGGCCGACGTCGCAACGCGTTGCCGAAATTTCGCAACGCGTTGCTACTTTCTCGCAACGCGTTGCAGCAATACGTTATGGCCTTTGTGGCTTGCGATACACGAGATTAGTTTATTATTCGGATAAAAAACATGGAAGTAATATTTGGCATGATGGGGGGAGGGGCAGGACACGACCTGCTCGATTTGGGCGAATCAAAAAAAATGAAAAAAGAAGAAAAAAAAAAGGAAACCCCAAAAGACGCCTCCTATTTTGTAAAAATTTAGGGTGCAGCATATTTTCAAATACGGAAAAAGGGAATACCAATTAACACGGCTTCGTTTCCACAAAATGTATATGCGGAATGAAAACGTTTTTTATACGTGTTCAAAATGTCCAATCTACCTATTTGAACACAAATTATGTCATTTCTTAGTTTAAGGAGGGGCATTGTTTGTTGTGTATCTTTCCCATTGGTTTGTAGAGTGCGGGTCTAGAATATAGTCCACCGTACTCATAGACCGGCTATAACGGTACAAAATAGGCACTTGATTCAGTTTACTCTGCAGGCAACATTACATTAGTTTCACGCTTTATTCCGTTGTCGTCAATGGAGCCCGGACTGTGGCTACCGGCAGACTATAATTACGTTCACACCGGTGTAGCAGGAGATATTATCCTTTGGACTCACAGCCCGCCTACAACGGTGAAGAATAGGGCACTCGATTCAGTTGACTCTTCAGGCAACTTTAGTTTCACGCTTTATTCTGTTGTCGTCTATGGAGCCCGGATTATGGCCCCTGCCGGACCATATCTCCTTTTACACCGGTGTAGAAGTAGTTATAGTCCATCGAACTCATAGTCCGGCTACAACGGTAAAGAATAGGGCACTCGATTCAGTTGACTTTTACGCAACATTAGTTTCACGCTTTATTCCGTTATCGTCTATTGAGCTCTGACTGTGGCTTCGGCGGACTATAATCTGCTTTCACACCGGGATGGAGATATGGCAAAAGCAAAGTCATCGCTATTAGCATACAAAAGGTTAACTGAATTTTATGAGTCATTGATTGTTTCATTTCATGCAGGTGTAAAAATACTTAAACAGGAAAAATGTTTCATAATTGCTTGTTTTAATAAATATATTTAGTGACATGCCCGTTGGTGGACAAGGGGTGGCTCCTAGGGACCCAACTTAATCATCTAAAAAAATGGGCCATGTTTTCATGAAAAGTTGCGTATCAGAGAGTTACACAAATACAAAAAAATATGAGTTGGAAAAAGTATATCGTTAATCGTAAAACTGGGAAAATTTTAGTTTGCGGGTCCTTAGGACCCCCCCCCCCCACACACACACACTTGTTAAAAAGTGTGTTAAAAAGTGTTAAAACATTGGTTTGGGTAGAGCAACTGTTTTAACTGTGATAATTGAAATCACTAGTAAACATTTGATTTCACTAATGGGAAATCAAGTGCAGCTAATTGGATATTTTGTTAGCAATAATGGACATTTGAACTACCTTATGTTGGTATTCGTTATATGCAAATAAAAATGTATTTCACAATACATGTAGAACTTTCTTTAAAGACGATCGGTTTAAAAAGTTGAGATTTGACTTGGAAATCCTCTATATAATTTAATCATGTCAAGAAAATGGAAGAGAGTGAAGCATTTGTTGGTATGTTTTTATGGAAAGCACTATATATAATTGTTTTCAGAGTTTATATTGATATTCTATATTGTATGGTACTTTTTTGTATCTGTATGGAGTGTGAAGAGATACTTCATGGCCTGGAATTTCCATCAGTATGATCAGTTTCCATTTCAATGTTTGCATAAAAAGAAGAAAAGAAACAAACGAAAAGGTTATTCAATACTTTTTTCAGAAACTTGCACCATAAAACTTGTGTAATAGTGTGCTGCTGTAAGGAAAACGTTATCATCATCTTTATGAAACATTTCTATGGCAACCAACCGCTTGTTCCTGACAGTCATAAAGTTGTTAAGAATATTGGTTTGGGTGGTGCAAGTAGGAACTGTTTATTAACTATGATAATTAAAATCACTAGTAAATATTTGATTTCACAAATGGAAAATTATGTCAGCTAATTGGGTATTGTATTAGCAATAATGAACATTTGAACTGCCTTATGTTGATATTTGGTATATGCGAATAAAACATATATTTAACAATACAGGGTGAGTCAAAAAGATTTACACTCGATTTCAGAAAAAATATTAAAAATACTTAACAAGCTTAGAAATTGATTTTGATACATGAAAACAATAGCCCATTATATCCACTGTCATTGGTAAAAAAATCAAAAGTTTACCTTTTCGTATAATGTAAATATGGTAAAATTAACGGAAAACCGCCAAAAATTATTGACCACGGTTGTACAATTCTACACGTCCACAGCAGCAAAGCCATTGAGTTACTGACGTCTAAATGCTTAATAACCTTTGATTTTTTCTAAAGTAACCATAACCAAATCCGTAACAACCTTTGTTGATAATATTTCTTAACAATTATAGTCAATGACAGTAGCGGAACATGGGTAGGGGAGGGGTCTGCAAGGAAATAAGCTTAAGCGAGCTAACCGGTAAAGAAAGCAGTGGGAGAAGGACAAAGAAGGAGTACCAGAAAAGAGAGGGAAGGGAGAGTAAGGATTGAGCGCAAAGGGAATAAAGATGACATTAATAATAATAATAATAAAATGTCGATTTATAACTCGCACATATCCACCTACGGGTGCTCAAAGCGCGATGCCAATTATTATTTTACCGCTGCCATCAGGAAATTCACAATCATTTCCGCTTCATTTAAGTGGCTGCTGGCTAGGCGGCACCACAACTCTATCAGCCTTAGAGTGTATATCCCCCATAACAGTCCCCATTATTCGCTGGGGGTGAAACGAGGCATCGACACTATGTATCTTAGCCCAGGGACACAAACACGATTGTGACTTTCAGCGGGGCTCGAACTCACGAACTAAGGAATCATGAGTTTATCCGTTGCGCCACACGTGGCTCTCAAAAGTAACCATTGAATAGTGTCGGCCACGTCACATACTTGAACATTTGCCAAAATAACGCATTCGAGTAAAAAACGGCTTTGAAGATTTTGCGAGCTTTTTGTTTTGGCCCCATATTGTTACGTGTAAAATGTAAACAAAATCTGCGAGCACATTACGTCAGTTGTGACGCGGTTTTGCTCAAATACGTCACTATTGATGAAAAACCGACAAATACCAAATCTACCGTGAACTGCAAAAATACGTCCTTACACAATACGTCTCTATGTGAGCGAGCGTAATACTTCAAAATGGGGATACGATGCTATGGGGCCTGCGCAGTATAGATTTTCGACAAAATACGTTGTTAGTGATGTGACATTCAAACCTTTTTTGTAAATACGTCATAATAGTAATTAATATTTATTAAATTTAGCCACTTGAGGGTTAAAATTTGGAAAATTAAAAAAACAAAATATTGAAATGTATTTTTTAGAATAGTTACAAAACAAAAGTACATGCGAAATTCTCCAAAAAGTCAAAATGTCGAATACGTCACTAGTGTGGACGCGGCCGACGATGTGATATGTTCAATTCTATTTACTCATATTAGATCCCTGTTCATCTGATTGGTGAAAAGTGGAGGCATTAATACAACTAGCTTCAATGGAATGAACCAAAAAATGAACTATGCCCTGGGAAGAGCGGGCATAGTTCATTAAACTATGCCCGGACCACCTATCCCAACGTAAAGACTGTTGTACGAAATATTCATTCAGTTTTATGAGTAATCATATTGAAGTGGTGTACGAGAGGAATATAAAGCAAGACACCGTATTTTGTTACTCGATGTGGGGAGGTCAGTGTGTGTGTAAAGTCTGAAACAAACAAGAGCAATGGAATGTCTGAATCGCAGCCATCAGTAGGCCTAGGGCCTAGTCAGCTTTGAGGTTGTTGTTACAGCTCGTACTTGAAACCTATCCGCTCGATGTTGTTTGACAGCGGACCCCTGTTCATGTCGACATCAGCGTCGCGCTTTGCTCTTTTGGAGAACTTAAAATGGGCTGCGCCCAGGGCATCGGCACTCAGGTTTTGACGGGTCGCTGGCAAGTTTTTGGCCCTAAGTTCCACAAAAACTTGTTTAAACCATGCAAGCACGCCATGACATGGACTTACAGCTCTGAGCTACACATGATAGGCCTGTGTTGGACTCCTCCTGGCTTAGAAAGTATTTTAACAATCAGATGACAAAAAAAAATCTATAATTATTCGGATATAAAACAAATATGATGCTTTTTATTCGGAGCATGGTTGAAAAAAACTATAGGACCTCGGTGATCTCGAAAACAATACTATGCCCACTCAACTTACGCATAGGGATAGTATGGTTTCGAGATCACTTCGGGCCATATAGTTCAACCATGACCCATCATAGGAGGTCCAATATTGTATAATATTCAATTCCCAAAGTAGTCCCCCCCCCCTCCCCACCCCAAGCAGATTACGAAAACGTCGGTGAAAAATGTGTGTCAACCGGGTGTATTGCATAGGATTACTTATACATATTGGCATTGCGTCCAAAGTTTCCACGAAAAGATACGTGAACAATTTCGAACATTGAAATAATGTTCAAAGTTCGGGTGCAGAATTCCAGAAGGTTTGATATCAGAATAATGAAAGACTTTGAACTTTGATATTTAAAAGGTTTTAACAGAGGTATCAAAAGCAAACAATGTCATGAAGTACTTGTCACAATGTCTGATTGGACTTGTGTAGACTAATTCAAAAGTTTCTTTGGCCATAATTCCATAACATGCTACAGTGATTCGTGGACAGATCGTAATATGGGTACCAATCTTTAAGATAGCATAACTTCTCAAAATGCAAGTTTCAAAAAATCAACTTTCTCTAGTAGGGGAATAACACATTGTTTTGTATGTGAGAGTCATTATCTTCAGCAGTGTTCCCACTGCTGTAGAAAAATTAAACAAAACGAGGTAAATTATTTTTGACTTCCCTGTAGGACATTACAACTGCCTTGGAGACAATTGGTAGAAAATAGTGGACATCATACTTGGAAAAACTTATATAAAACAGGGTTTGTTTATTTAACTTGTTAGCCGTTGTGTATTTTTTTTACCGAACCCGGGAAGTACAGCATAGCCGAGGATGGCACAGTCAATATGGATGGTTAAAATTACACGAGAAACACTAATCGGGAGATTCGGATGGAGAATTACAGTCGGTAAAGTAATTTACCATCGACGGAAGATAAACCCCGTAAATAATAATAAATAATACTATATTTATAATTATTATGTCTATGGGTATGTGAATCGTAAAAGGTTGCACATTTCTGAAATTAATAAAATGTTATCTGAATTCTTTCTCTGAATATCAGTGACCAATGGAATATACACCATTTGACGACCACCAACCATGCTCCCAGGAGCCAAAAAGCTCAAAAGCTCAAACAGGGGTACTAAACTCAACAAAGGGATATGGCTAAAAATTGCAAAACACCAGCAAAGCCGTAAGGTATGTTCTCCAAATATCACAAAAACCCCCTACGCAAGTGGACGAGGGGTTTTCCGTAAGCCAAAAATTGCCGGTCGTAATGTTAGTTTGCCGGAAGGCCTAAAATTGCCAAACACTACAAAGCCTTGGTAAGGTATTGTTCGCAAATTGCCAAACAGTATTGGCTTTCCTGTAAGGCTAAAAAATTGCCGTTCGTCGTTTTGCCGGAAAGGCACTTGTAAAATTGCCAAAACACTACAACAGTCCGTCGCGTATAGAAATGGTCCAAAAACGCCCCCCATTTATTCAAAAGACCAGTTTGCCGTACGAGGTTTTGCCGTATGCGGTTTTGTGGAAAGCAAGTTCAACCAAATTCTTAAAAGGTACAAAACCCATCACGAGTTTCATTAAAGGGAGTTAGGAAATGGCGGAGTGTCTTGGCATTTCAACGTTATAATCGTAGCTCGATTGGATTGGGTTCTCTCTTGCTTCAAAATGGTACTGGTGCCAAACGCTGGCCGATAAAGGGGGCAAGTTAGAGTATGTGATGAAACCACAAGGAGACGGTAAGGCAGAGTGGCACAAGTTAGAAGATTCGCTCAAGAAAGACCCCTGAACCCCAATCTGGATATGTGGTGTATACAGTTTGTGGCCATTTGGTCACCGATAGGAAAGGAATGGGTTTCTACGCTGAGTGTGGTTCATGGTGGCCCAACATCTATAAGAAATCCTTCTTTCCTTAGAATAGCATGCGCTAATATTGCCATTCATGGATAAAGCATAGCATATGACCAGTTTGCCTATGGGGTGTACACAGATTTTAGTGGTCAGCAAGTGGTCATTTTCCGCCATTTTGGCCAAAAAATCTTAGAAAATCTATTAAATGATATTCTCTGTAAATAATTGGCCCTTATGCATATGCTTCGCCTATGGTGAGTGCATGTGGGGTGTACACAGATTTATAGTTAGTGGCATCAGTGCATTTTGGGCCATTTTGGGACCAAATCACGCGTTGAAATCTTCCTTATCTGACATATAGCGGCGCTATACGAAAATCATTTGTGACATTCATGTGTCGATCTCATCATATAGGGTGGTAAGCATAATTTTTGATCAGTTGGTCAGCAAGAGAGTGGTCATTTCGTCGCGGCCATTTTGGTTGCCAAAATCTTATTAAAATCATGATTTTTTTTCTCCAGCACATAAGTGGGTCCCTATCATGACCCTTATACATATGATTTGCCTATGTCATGCATATGATTTACAGATATTGATACGTGGTCCATCTCTAGAATGGCATTTTGGCCATTTTGGCCAATACACGTGAAATCTGGCCTTCTCTTAATAAGGCGAGCTGATTCGACAGTTGTGCACATTCATTGTCCTATGTGTCGTTTATAACAAGTGTACACACAGAATTTTGATCAGTGGTCAGCAAAAGTGGTCATTTCGCGGCCAACATTTTATGAAAATGTACGATTTTGTTCTGTAATAAGTGACCCTTATCATGACACTTGTGTATATGCTTCACCTATTGTTCTGGTGCATTTTACCCCGGGGGCATTTATTACCGCGTTGCTGTTTGCTCGGTCAAATGGGACTGCCCCGAGCATTCCATTTTGTTTGTTGCTATGCAGCTCTTAGGTCAGTGTAACTTCTCGCGTTCGGTAGTAAGGGACTCGATGGCGCGGCGTAGCTTGTGTGCTACAAATAACCTTTTGTGATGACGTAAACCCGGAAGTGTTCACCGTGATGGGCGTCGTCCGTACAATGCGCGCTAATTGGTCACACCTATTTATCAAATCAATCACATATGACCTTAACGAAATTACATAACGACGCTTCTTTTCTTTACACGGTTATTTTGCAATGACGGTTTTTTTCTGCCTGATGGTTGGCAATTTTGGCCTTACTGAAAACTATCGTTTGGCTATTTGCGAATTGGCTTTTCGGGGTTTTCATACCGTTGAAGGTATGTGTTTTGGCTGTATCGGCCTTATCGCAAAAAAGTGAACGGGCCCTTTTACGGGTTTTGTTGGTGTTTTGGCGCAATTTTACAAGTGGCTTACGGCAAAACGACATTACGGGAATTTTTGGTCTTGACGGGGAAAACGACCGTTTTGACTATTTGCGAACAATGCCTTACGAGCTTTAGTGAATTGCATTACGACGGGGTTGATTCCGTTTGGAGTGTTTTTGGACCTTACCAGTGTGTTTGGGTCATAGCCCTTTTTTCGAGTTTAAATTACCCACCTTGTTAGTTTTTGACGTGTTTGATGAAACACACCCCGTTTGGGCCCTGTTTGGGTCATACAAACCTTTTCGAGTTTATTACCACCTTATGAGTTTTTGACGTCATTGTGTGAACAAAACCCCCTTTTGGGGGCCCTTTTTGGATCATACCCCTTTTCGAGTTTATTAACCCACCTTATGATTTTTTGGACTCGTTTTTGTGTGAAACAACCCCCTTTTGGTGGCCCTTTTTGGTCATACCCCCTACCCCTTTTCGAGTTTTCAGTACCCACCTTATGAGTTTTTTGACTGTCGGTTGTGTGAAACACCCCCTTTTGCCCTTTTTGGTCATACACCTTTTCGAGTTTATACCCACCTTATGAGTTTTTGACGTCCATTTGTGTGAAACACCCCCTTTTGGCCCTTTTTGGTCATACTCCTTTTCGAGTTTGTTACCCACGTTATGAGTTGTTGACGTGGGTTCGTTTGGTGTGAACCCCCCCCCCCTTGGTAAAGGAGGTGGTAGGCCTTATTACAAATCAGGGGGATGTGTTGATCCTGTGCCCCCCCCCCCCCCCCCCCACTCACTCCAAACAACGTCCCCACGCTTGACTACCCCGCCCATGACCCCCATATCACATGCTACATTAACTCAAACGAATTATTAGCCCGGTAGCCCAGACATGTTATTAATACGAAAAGTGCCGTAGCTGCTCACAGTGCTGGCATCATTAGACTACGGGCCATGTCCTTCTATACTGTTGTTTTGTAGTCTACATCAGGGCACTAGGGCAAAACCAAGTGTAAAGCATAATAACTATTAAAATCATATAACCGTCTGTTCCCGCATAGTAAACAAATGGCATATGTTCTTGAGATATGAATAAAATGTCACCAACTCCCCCCCCCCAAAATTTTTAATTAATGTAATAATAATGGATACAAATAAGATATTGTCAATAGGTCCGGTTATGTGGGAGGGAGATTTTTGAGGCACTCAGAGATTCTGTGTTGTGTTTTTTTGGCGTGCAAGGCCCATTGTTATATTATTGAGCTTGTTGGCGTTACAGCCCCCAAGAAGTAGCAATGATTTTATTTCACTTTGAGTAGGATTAAGTCATACATTAGCACATAAAATATTGTAAATTAGTCTAAGTAATACAATAGGGATATACCTGGTTTGTGTGCATAGCTGGTGTGTGCAAAAACAAATAGAATAAAAAACAGAAAACCGGAGAGCGTCAAGAACCGTAGTGATTTCATTAGAAGGCAAGGGAAAATTCTGGATGAAGGATAGATGGCACCCTGCTGCATTGAACTGTTGTGCTCATAGGTATGGACATGAACTGATATAGTCGGCGCCCTACTGTATCTACAGGCAGATATATGCTGTGTGCATGAGGTGATGGACTTATGATGTAATGTTCTAAATTTAGTACATGACCCATATAGACGGTGCTGGATCCTTCTAGAATTGTTTGAGAGGATATATAAAGCCATGGTGAGCGAAGATGAGGCAGAGTTTCTTAACATCTTGCTCAATTAGTTATTAGAGAGTATACAATCATTATCTCCACAGGAGAGTTTAATACCATCGTGCTCTAAGTTATTAGCAGAGTTTCCAAGTGACAGTGAAAGTAATCACAGTCTAGTACAAATCTTCCATATAGTGGACATTGTCATAGTAGTCTCAGCTCCAGCAGTTTCGTCCGATTGTGTATCCGGGTTCGATTTCCGTATTCGTGGCCTCTGAGTTATCCAAGGATAAACAGCTACAGCACTTTGGACTTATATTTAGTCGACCTCAAAGCTTCGGGAGTCATTAGAGCTGGTTTTCTTCAGTAAGGACAAGTCGTCCGCGGACAAGTCCCACTATTGGATAAAGTGAAGTTTGCCTCTGGAATATTCACCAGGACTCTTTGCAAGTTCTACATCTTTATAGTAATCTTGCCTGCAGCCCGCGTTCGCGGCACACATCAGGTAGTACACAGCAGATTTCCTATCACGCGTGTTTGTAACTCAGAGCTTAGGATTAAGTCATGGGTTACTCTTAGCTCTACTCCATAGGTACCCCTGAGCATATTGATACAGTACCTACAACTAAATACCTGCGAAGTACACAAGCCAAGGTTAGCTAGCAACTATGTTTACTTAGCAGTGCCCATCCTATAGTTTAATATGCGTTGCTCTAGGGATGAACATGTACCCATGTAAGCCACCATAGTGGAGTCCCTCTGCAGCTACTTGGAGAGTACCTTCACAGGTACTCCCTTCGGCGGCCTAGAGGGCAGCACTATTGGACCATAGAGGGCGCCAAACATTCCATTTTTGTTACAACATTTCGATAATTTCAGTAAGTGACATCTATATTGAGTTGAGCATCGCCAAAACCCCCTATATCGACATTTGTGCAAAAAACATATCCTATGTGACAAAATGTAAATAATGGATAAAAATTACTGAAATAATCACACAAAGCTCAAAACGCTAATTGCATGGGAGTACCCATGCAGTACCCAGC
Source organism: Ophioderma brevispina (assembly GCA_023653785.1). Taxonomy (NCBI): domain Eukaryota; kingdom Metazoa; phylum Echinodermata; class Ophiuroidea; order Amphilepidida; family Ophiodermatidae; genus Ophioderma; species Ophioderma brevispina. Next base: position 393 of record JAMKCH010049739.1, on the reverse strand, counting down.
ATGGTGTTGTTCTTGTGACTGTGGTTCATTAAGCTATGTTGTGTACCTAGGTGGATGGTTACCCACACTTTTGCGGCCGGCGATGGGTCCCATGCGGGTGGGGTACTCCCGTGGTTACTTGACAGTTACTTCAAAGGACTCCCATGAAGAAAATTTGTTGTGTAAGGTTTAGTAGTTCATTAATTAACAACTGTTATTATAGATAAATCTTTGATTATGATACCAATTGAGTTTGCTTGCTGAGACTGATTTAGACACACAATTAAAATAATAATTTGTTTTAAAAATTTTGTAATCAAGTTCACAGGTTATTGTCTCGTATTCCGGAGTTTGAATCCAGTTAGTTTTGAGGTGTTTTTGGCATTGGTCCAGGTTGACCGTAACAAAATTGGG
>JAMKCH010049738.1:0-14786 GCA_023653785.1 Ophioderma brevispina | reverse complement strand
ATAGGGATTACTCTGGTCGTATGTCTGTGTATCTGTGTGTGTGTCTGTGGTCAAAATGTTAACCCTTAATATATTGCTTGCCGTATGAGTTCCGTAAGTCCTACGATGATGTAACTTGGTGGAAAGGAGGGTCTGGGGTGGGGTGACATGTTGGTGACCTTGGTGACCTCAAGTGACTTTTGGCCGGTCAAAATGTTGACCCTTAATATATTGCATGCCGTGTGAGTTCCATAAGGGTTACAATGATGTAACTTTGTGGAAAGGAGGGGGCGGGGTGGGGTACATGTTGGTGATCTCATGTGACCTTCGTGACCTCATGTGACCTGTGGCCCCATTCACAACTGCGACGGCAGACGACACTCACGGTCTGGGGACTGCGATGCATTTTTCCCTTAAAGGATCCATGAAAAGAGATAAAGATTGGCTTCTGGTGTATCTTACAGAGAAAGGAAGATTTGGCAAAAACAGTTCCAATTAACAGAAAGCCTTCCATACGTACCCCACTTGAATTTTTACAAGAAACAAGTTCTACTTATTTAAGGCAAAAAAAAAAAAGAATTTGTTACATGTAGAACTTTGTAGGGGGATACATATGGAACTCTTGCCCAATTAACATACACCAAACAAGAGGAGACAAAGCAGTTCATTGGTTGTGACATCATTATAGTCAGGGACAGAAGCCCTTTGACGAGCGCATGCTTCCTAGTTCTCTGCGTATTTACTGCAGAAAAAATGTACTTGCCTCTGATTGGCCACCAAAGCGATCTGTTGTTGCTGGGTCACCGACCACACACCATACGCACTGGTAGCTCCGCCCCCTTTTACAACCGTCAAAGGGTTTCTGTCCCCTAGTATAGAGTAATTTATTGATTATTTCATTATTGAGTATATAAATTGGATTTCTCAGTATTGTCACTGTTGAGTGGTGTGATACATCAATTAAGTAATTATCATTTTAATGTCAACTATTGTGCAGCTCTTTCAGACCCTATTTTGAAAAGAAACTCCAACAGCTGTTGGAGCATGCTTAATTTGGCAATTTTGCCACAAATTTGAGTCATTTGCCAAAATTTGGCAATTTTGTCACAAATTTGAGTCATTTGCCAAATTGTAAGATACACCATATGCCAATGGCATGAATGGGGCCCTTTTGCTAAAGGTCAAAGGTAATACCAGTTTTCCATCACACCATCCACACATATTGACATTTGTGATTCTTGCAGTACATGTATGTTGAGCTTTAGTGTTTGTTTTTGTTCAGGGATCAACAAATCTGTCTAATTTCATTGAGGCACTGAAAGTTCTCTTGAGCATTTAAAATCTCGGGCAGTATCCCTGTCTGATGTCCTGCATCAGACAGGGATACTGCCCGAGATTTTTGAAGGAAACTAAGCATTTTTGAAGGAAACTAGTTCACTGCAACTTTGTCAGCCCATATTTTGAATAAAATGACATTTTTGTTATTGTATTACTACATATGCAATAGGGAATAGTTTGAAGTTAAATGTGACATGATTTCTAACCTTAAAGGAGAACCTTTACCAAGAATAACTTATACAATATACGCTATAAAAACAATTATTGGACACATATGGAGTGGTTTCGTGGGAAAATGGAACTATACTAACCATAAAAATGAATTAAAATAATTTTGTCTGACCATGCGCTATTTGAAATTCGCGCTAGTGTATATGGGATATGTATTTGTGTTATGCGATACGGACGGCACAGTAGTGTCATACACCTTCACACATGATGCTTTCATAATGTGTATTTCGTATGGCATGTATGACGCAAACGTGCCGGCCGTATCGCATAACACGTTATACACTAGCGCGATTTTTAAATAGCACATGGTCAGACAAGATGGTTTAATTCATTGTTATGGTTAATATAATTCCGTATTTCTATGAAACCACTCGAAATGTGGTCAATAATTATTTTATAGTGTATATTATTTAATATTATTCGTTGTACGGGTTCTCCTTTAAGTTGAAAGTCTCTGTAGTCAGTGCTTGTCCCAAGTTCAATTAAAAAAGACCAACTTTGGACAAGGTTTGGGCAGGGGTGGCGCCAGGATAAAATCATAGGAGGGGCGAAACATCATAGGGGGCGAAACATTACAAGATTAACTCATATAGGTTAAAAACCCTAATTTTGACATGATTTATTGCTTAAAACCCCTGTTTTTTCCTGAATTATGAAACTCCCAGGGGGCAGCGACCCCCTAGCAATGCCCCTGGGTTTGGGCAAGTTTATTTAACCTTGAGGTGCCTGATTGGTCAAGCTGAAAAAGTACTATACTTTGTTTGGCCTGAACTAAAGAGTGACATCATGTCTTTCACACAGTCTCAAATGTGCGAATCACAGTAAGCCGCAGCTATAATCGCGAGCGTACAAAGTTGGCGTGCGATACGCATACATAATAGCTGCGCGAAGCCATGACATCACTCCTTAGTTCAAGCCAGACAAAGTATATTAAGGCTTGCTTTTGCTTCTATAAATTGTCTAATGTATGTTTTATTAGAATGATCCACAGTTTTGTCTCCCCCCCCCCCCTTTGGCTTTTTATAACATCTGAACCATTGGAGTATAGTATGTGTGCCCAGTCTGATGTGAAAATTGGATCGTCACAGCAAGAAATTCACAATTTTGTATTTTCTGTCAGTAAACATTTGCTCATAACACCAAAACACAAGATCAGAATCAACTGACATTTTGGGAATAAGCTTTTCGCAAGGATATCTAGTGGAAGAAACAAAACAGAAGGTGCTAGAATCATGAAATCCATGTTTATTCTCTGAATTAGTATTTTAACAGCAAATGGTTCTGGTAAAATTATTATTACTCGGAAACTTTTTATGCATCCACAGGGCATGCTTGGCAAATTAATCAATTTAAATTCATGAACAACGCTTGGTCTTGTCTGCATGAGCCTCTCTCTATCTTTTGGTGCTTCAGTTGCAAGATTTTAGGAATTGATGAAGTCTGTCCTTCCCATCTGTCAAAAACATGGTTCAGCATTGTGGTTGATTGATTTTATGAAACTTCTGCTGTTGGGTGGAGGTCTGGTACTGTGTGTGGTAAAAGAAGTCAAAGGTGAAGTAGGGATATCTGTAGTCAATTTTCATTTTGGGTAACCTTTACATTTACCTCTGTTTCTGTGTAATTGTGAGATGAATTTTCATGAAACTTATACAAGATCATTGTTGGTCGGGAGTTTACTGGAGGGTCCACATGCAAGAGGTTAAAGGTCAAGTAGGGCCTTTGGAGTCAAATTGAAGTACCTTGAATTAAAGTTGCAGTAACCTCATATTGAAAATACAAATAAATTCAATGGTGACCCTGCTCCATGACCTACACATGATCATAGGGTCAAAACTTAAAATTGGGTCAAACATGTTAAATGGTAAAAATAGCAAAGCTATCATGTTTTTCTCAATTCAGATATATTTACATTGGCTTTCCCATTTAATTTGTACCAAAAAAGAAAATAAAAATAAAATAAAAAAAAACCTAAATTGAGGGGTATGGAAATATTATCCTTGCAAATGGTGCTACTAATGGTGTTTGCATTTTTTGGGGCCCATTGAATGACTCTGATTGATAGGCCTAGTTCTGCTTTAAGATGATGGAACTTCTTGCGAAGATCAGAATTTAAAGGGCATTTCATTTCGAACCCCCTCTTGTGGTGTTTGGTTTAATAGTGTTTTTTAAGATTTCCCCTCTTGATTCATTGCAACAGATAGTAGCTTTGGGCTTGTTGGGCAGGCACCACAGCTACAGTAGGATTGCATAATTATATTCCTGGAATATACCATTTGGGTCATCACTTCTTCATGTAGCTGCGATTGTGTGGGTCATCTGGTCAGCTCTGGAGATCTAATGGCGGCCATCCCAGCACATGCTGCCTTGCATGGTGTGTGGTTGCCAAAGGCTAAAACCCACTGCCGAAAATGGAGATTGATGTCAGTAAGGGCATCCGGACATATTATCTTTGGCCTCCAATAAAATCCAAACAGAGTTTGCTGAGTAGGTTGTTCCGGCCACCCCCGTTCGCGGGGACAAAACCGGATTTAAACACTTGGTTAACATAACAACCACGCAATAAAACGCTAAAAAGACAAATTCAGCCCTTTCATATAAAAAAATTTTTACATTAACTATCCATGATGTGTGTAGGCAAAAAGTTGCAAAAATAAGCAGGAGTTTGGTGAAATCTACACTATAACAATTTCAATACGACGCTTCATGCAAACAAAAGTGGGACGGACAGCTGTGGCCTAATATGCAGGGAGTGGCACGTGGTGGGCGCTCCCCGAAAATTTCAACAATGGCATGAGAAAAGGTTTAAGCACTTAAATTAGGAGGGAGTTGTAAGCAATGAAATTACATAAAGGTTAACCTATATGAGTTAATCAGTTAATGTTTGCGCCCTCCTATGATTTTTGATTTCTCGGCGCGCTTCTGGAACTAGGTGGGTGCAGGTGCACTCTGTAGTTTTTGACCACACCCGTGCTCAGGAGCAGATCTCCTGCACTAACCTCAAAGGGAGCTATTATGTTTTTAGTTCTTGTGTTGGACTTAGAATTGTGTCCGCTAACCTGAAAAATAATTTTTATATTAAATTTTTTTTTTTTATATATAGTTTTAAAAAGAGGCAGCAATCAGATTCGACCCGAGACCACTGTATCATGAGGTCAGCTACCTAACCACAAAACCAGCAAAGATTGGTGTGCCAGATAGAATTCTAATCCTTGATAAAATTTACGGAATAAATCGCTAATGCTATTGTGGTCAGCATCAATATAATGAATAAGCTCGCTCTGGACGGTTGCCACAACCGATGCTCCAGGAGCATTGAGTGGGTCAAAAATCTCACATTGCCAGGCAGGTAAGACAACGGCCACTGTGTGTGTATTCACTGTCAACAACATACGCTGGTGTAGTTAAAAGGAATAGGATGTGTGAAAAAAAAAATAAGGAAATGAAGTTTACATTGAATTGTTACAGATGGAGAGAGAAACCATGTTGACTGTCACGCATGATCCTGAATCAGGAGTAATACGTGGTGGGCATCCTAAGAAAGTTTTGGGCATCTTTCACCAATATTATAAGCATCTATATTAACTTCCTGGCAGAGTGGGGTGATAGATCTCAAATTACTACTTATTTTAGCAGCTAGAGAGGTGAGTTCATTTTAGATTTACTTTGTGCATGCGTCCTATTTTGATATTTAAACTATGACTTCAGGGCACCACTGATGCACAAAGTGAATGATTCCCTAAATAATACCCACACAATGTTGACCGCTGTGCAGTGAGCAAAGTAAGCCACTAGTCTGTGCTTGTATATACGCCCATGGTCCAAAAAACCTCGCTCTTTTGAAGTAATTTACAATAAGCTGGCCATAACTCCCCCCCTTTTTGGGCAGCAGCAATAGCTGGAGGACCACTAGCAATCGTTGTGCGTGTGTATGTGTGGGGTTGTAGGATGTGTGGGTCAAATAATTGTTAAGTTTTTTTAAATTGACCTCAATTGAAAGGTTTACTGCAATTGGAACCAACTGCTGTCATAGGTGCACAAATGGGATCCATCAATGTTGGACGAGGCAAAGGTCATTTGAAGGTCAGGTAATGTGAGGTCACAGTTGAAAATGGGCTAAAAAGTAAAATTGATCTAACATTGAAAACTTGAAGTTCAATTGGGAACCAAACTTTTTCATAGGTGCCACCATGGATCCCTCATATGTTGATTGAGATCAAAGGTCACGTGCCAGGTCAAAGGTCATTGGGGAGGCCCACTAGCTTATATTTACTTTGAATCTTAGCAAGCGCGAAAGCCGAGGACTGCGAAATTCTAGTTTAGAAATGATAAATAAATAATAAGTCTTCAAACTATTGAATTTATGTAAAAGTAGGAGCGGGTTATGGCTAGATTTCTCACAGAGTTAGGACCAGCCTTGGCAGTGTAACAGTTTTATGAACGCTCAACCGTCCCTTTCCCTTGAGCAAACAATTGGTGATGGGCTAATTCATCTGTGGAATTTTTTGTAATTCTGCAAAGCCAGATGGTGTAGCTTGCTTGCAGGGCATGTCCTTGGATGCTGTGGCCATATTGGGGGATACAACAGCAGATCGGAAGCCAGCACCCATAAATCTTGCGCGCGACCATATATCGATGATTAATTAAGTATGACTCCATTTCCTTTCTTTGTCGACGGAAGGTAAACATCTGGTCAGAGTGTATCAACACGCCTATGATAGATTAGAGAGTACACGGCCAGAACGGTACACAAACTCCAATGTTACGCACTGCACATGAATGCCAATTAAAAGAATAAACATGCAAGTCTGATTTCCTAGCCCCGTTCCTAGCCCGATGCCTAGACATGATGATACAATAACATCCTTGCCTAGACTCAGGTCTACTACCAAGACTCACGTTACCGTCCCCGGGACCCGCCCAATGTCCGCCTATTCTGATGTTTTTATCAAGTCTTACCAAAGGACCCCAAAACAGTTATACAAAGAAGTAACAATGCTGGATATATTCACTGAAACTTTTTAATTAATAGAAAATCATCGTTAGAAGTAGGGAATCATGGGGTGAATGTATTACGAAAGTACGAGTGAAATTGGAAAATATGCAGAGAGATGATACAAGGCTGGTGACGTAAATCATGAAATAGTCTCATATTACGCGCTTGTTTTTTATCATGCGCTGGCGGCGTTAGAGGCCCGACGCCCAATTATGTCGCTCAATCGTTTCGCTTTAAATGCCCTCAGTTGATACCAGCTTCGCTGGTTTCACGAAATCTGAAGAGATGAAGGAAAAATATTGAAAATATGTTTACACAAAGAAGCGCATAGCATTGGTCGATTCAGTTTCTTCACGTTCTTAAACTATACATGAGAAATGAACCCACTAGACTTAAGCGGCCAGCTCTCGAGAGATGTACAAGGAACGTTGTTGTGCGGAACTATGAGTACGTGTTATTGCTTTGAGAGGTTGCCGGTGGCACGGAAAAAAACGGAATTTGCAGGCGAAAGAAAAGTGGTAACTGGAGGGAAGGTCTTCTGAGCCGCGTGTTGAGTATACCTAGGGAAGCTAGGAAATTGCTGAACGTGGTGTTGTAGATACCTATGCCTCCAACTTCTATGGGAAAGTAGAAAGAAAAGTGGAACAACATTCCACCTAATGTTAAAACTAAAAAAATATTCATTTGTTTAAACTTTATAAAAAAGTCCACTCATTTTAACTAATAAAACTAATTGAAAGAGAGTCTGGGACTTGTCAGGCCAGATTTGGCGTACTTTCCAGTATACTTTCCACATCATTATTTTCTTGTATACAATGCTTTATGTTAATAATATATTTGGCTTTTATAAAGTGACCATTCTTACAAGATCAGGGGCGCTACGCCTTAATTATTAATATTACACAATCAGGGAGATCGTCACAATCATTTTGCTTCATTTAGGCGGAAGGTGGCCAGCGCACAATCCAATTAGCACTTAGAATGTAAATTCCCCATAAGAGCTACCCGAATATTGCATAGGTCGATGAGGCCCTATCAACAGGGTTGTGTTGTGTTATGTCGGCTTTGAACTCTTGCAGAACTTGACCCAAGGTTAGGATTTATACACGGTAAACTATGGTAATTGGTTTGTATCAGCAGCAATAAATGCTCACTATGTCAGCCTCAACCCCCTCCATTAACATTAAAGTCTAAACATTAGGTTTTGGTACCAAGTTTCTCACATCACCTACATTAATATTGGTCTGAATTACTTTGCATGTTTATATGAGCTAAGTGTGTGCTTTGTCACTCTTGCAAAATGACTCAATGTCAAATATTTTTAAAAAAGCCAGGATTTTCCGGATAAAGTGTGGTGTTTTAAGTTTTTCTAATATAATAAACTCATTTTTTGAAGAAATTGAAAAAAAAAAACAAGTTTATTCAATTGATAAACTGTGGATTTTTTTTAATGAAAGAACAAGTTTATTGAATTGGGAAAAAAAACACTTGGGGTTTTAATTGATAATTCAAGTTGGATTTGCAAATGAAATTTTTGGACATTAAGCATACATTCATAAATGCAAGGATTTTTGCACCCCCAAAAATGAAGTACTTTGAACAAACCTTGTTTTTCTGAAATTATTTGGATATTAGTGTCCATATGGCATGGTGGCCAAAAAGAATGTGGCCAAAACAAAACGGATGATAACAGAGATACAATTCAGACCCCTATACATGTGCTAACCAAAAGATTATAACAGATATGTGATGAATTCAGATAGACTGTCAATCTTAGGTTGGTTTTCAGAATGTATTTGGAGGAAAAGAGTAACAATAGGTGGTATCTTAGGTCATGCACTTTGTACGGGTCTAGCTTGTAATAGGAGGTAGATAAGCTCAACGGATATCAGTTCGAACAGGTAAGTTGATAACTTGGACATCAGGTGTGTATCCAGGGGTGCTGATGTCTGTTGGAAATATGCATCAACTTCTATACAACCAAAAACTCGCTAGATGGAGCCAAGGCGAGAAATATTTGCATGAGTCCCAAAAGTAAGATGTGAGATCACGTATCGTGTGAACCCAATATATGTGAAGTGCGACGGGAAAACCCACCACATGGTGTGAAATTTATATTTGTTCTTACTATCAGTCACTGCAGATTGAGAAATAATTAAGTTTCCATAACTGTTTACTTCTTCTTTTGATACACCACATCAAAAAGATTACGCCTTACACAATCGACAAAAATGAAAGTACAATATAACAGATTTTAAAGCTGCTATTTTCTTATTTTTTCAAAAACTTCATGTAACATGTGGCGGGTTCAAAGATCACATCACATATGGGCACAAAATGCTGGCTGGGCCATTGACACCTTGGTGGCTTGCCATCCCTTGCTCACAAGGACTGGTGCGCCAGGGAGGCCCCGGGTTCGAATTCCTCCAACAATGTGAAACTTTTTAGTTCTACCCCTTTACCCTTTCCCTTCCTCTCGGTAGATAGGCTAGAAACGAAAACAGTGATGGGTAAGGTTACCCCCCTTTTTTTTTTTCCCCCTTTTTAATCCGTAAGAGGTACCTAACCCTATCACTAACCCTATCCCTAAACCTACAAACTCACTGAGCTTGAGGCGAGAAAAAAAGTCCAAAAAGTCATCGTATGAACACACACATAGGCCCGGCGATGAAATTGCTTCCTCTCGGGAGAAACGAAAACAGTGATAGGGTTAATGTAGGGGGTTTGTAGACATCAGCGCCACTATGCTGCAGTACCACAAAAATAGCTGGAATTAAGAAATCACCATTTCTGTAGTGAAGCTTTTAAGAATATGCATGTACGATATTTTGGGTTTTTGCAATTTTTTGTTTAAATTGTACATATTTTAAATTTTGTTAATTTCTATTTTAACCAAAGTATGGTAACAGGGAATTCAGTGGGTGAAGGAAGGGGGGGCCTTAAGGAAGATGGTGGTTGAAGGGTCATGGAGGGTCAAATTGAGTCACTCAGGTTATTTGTTTAAAAATTTTAGAATGGTCCAAAAAGACACAATATGTGCTCAATCTGGTTGAAGTGAAGTTTGGTATATTGCACTTTTCAAAAAAATGAGGCATTCACATGGGTGGTGAATTAAACAGGGCACTGACCAATGAAAAATGAATCACCAATGTCCAATAATGAGGTAGGTAGGATGAAGGATGAATGCACTGTCCATTAATGGGTAGTTGCATTACATGTGCACTGTGCAATAGTGGATTAAAGGTCAAATTAAAGGTCAAATCGTCAAGATTGTTTGTGTACCTGAAAAGAAGTGACTTTGGTAAACATATAATATAAAAAAGTTCATTGAGGATGTCACAATCAGGAAGTGATCAATATCAACTCACTAAAATGTGGGGTCAGAAATTGTGGGGGATGACCCGATATAAATGGATAAAGTTTTCGTATTAATCAGTATGGCCTTCACCAAAACCCCATCTGGAAATGTTGTGTCGAATTTTCAATCCGTTTTGATGTGATAGCTAAAAACTTGATCTTGTAAGCCCCATAGGACTAACTTGTAAAATAAGATTGAGTTCAACCAAATGGAGAACAGTGTTCGCTCATAAACTTCCAAACCCCCAAAATTTTGTTTTTACACGAATTCTGTTTTTTGTACTATTTTAAACATCAAACGTGCTTTGTTTATAGTACCAACAAAGGTATCCACTGCAGACAATCCTTGAGCTGTATTTTTTGCCGTTTTTTAAAAAACAGCTATTGACCATTTTAAAGTCACAAAAAACGTTTTGGTTAAACAGCGGGGAATTTAAGCACTTTCACGCCGTCAGGCGCAAAAGGCGCACCCGCGTCGCCACGAGTGCATTTTTGCTGCGTAAATGAAGCGTGCACGTGTTTTAATTGTACTTTTGAGTGAACGCATCTTGGGAAAAAAAACGAAAACAATAAATATTTGAAAATGTAAACAAAGCGCTAATTTAGGACCAGATGAAATTTCAATTCTGTTAGTCTAATTTCTGGAGTTAGAGACAAATATGTTTGATTCAATAGTGATACAGATGTATTCATCACTTGACAAATACTCAATTTGGAAGTTCAGAAGGGATAAAGTATTTTGAGAAAGAGACGGCTTGAAATGGGTGGTATGTGAAAAGTACACTTTTTTACTAAACACAGGTTTGTTTCAATGTTCAATTTTCGCACAAAATTTGGCAATTTCAGACAATATAAATCCAAAAATACCGAAAGTAAAAGGTAAGGTTTAACTTTCCTACGAGAGCAATCGGTCTTCTACTAGGGACGGTTTTTCTCAATGTTTTCATCTTTTCGAATTCTAACTAAAGTATATTCCCATATCTAACTCAAATTTGGAAAGAAAAGTAAAAAATCACACGTTTTTTTTGACATGTTCCCTTATATTTCGAAAAGTAGCTCTATTTTTAAAAAATTGCAAAAATCGAAAATATTCTTGTAAAAATATTTTTTGTTTCAAAAAATTAACATAAGAAATCATGAAAATTCAAATTGGTTTTTGTTATGCTGTCTGAAAATTTTGGGGGCAAAACGTTTTTTTAGTATTTTTCTCAAAATACGAAAGTTTTACATTAATCCGGTATGGCCATCAGCTGGTTCATCATCGTCCAATTTTCTTCTAGAAATGTATACTACTTTATACAAATAATCAGATTTTGCAAAGTTACAAACTGAAATAGATATACTCGGAACTCAAGGTGTCATCAACAACTGCCCTTAAGATCTCACAGGGGAAATGACAAATAGTAGCCTCCTTGATACCAACATTTTTGACCACGTCTTCCGGTAAAATATGGACCCACAGTCTCGGCAACACATTTCCCTTTAATCAGTCAATATTGTATACCGAGCCAAAGTTAAATTGCAGGGACAGTCCCCATGATGAAGTAAGTCCTTTCTGGTCCATAATGATCCGCAATAAGCCGACTGGAAGGCAATGTAAAATAAAGTTGGATACTGTACATTGTCCAATGGTGGATTATAAAGGTGAATACACTGCCATTAAGGCCGACTCAGAGATTTCACAAGGAGGGTGCCCTCAATGTTCAACAACTCATGCTTTTTTTCATATACATAATGCTTGTCCATGTGGTAAAGTAGCAAAGCTCAAGTCAGTCTTCATATAGAACTTTAATACAAATTTGATAGATGTTTTATTAGACCCGTATCCTATGGCCTGTTTTTAGTGTCTGCATCAAAACAGAATTGATTCAAATCTCAACTTTGGAATTAGCATTTAGGTGACTATCTTTAAGTTCTTGATGACTGTTTCTAATTACTACACAAAAAATCAAAATATTTGAAATTTGCAGTAATAGCTTAAAATTGAAGGATAAGTCTGTATAATTCTCATAAGTTTTTTTTTTTCCAAATGTAAGAATGGCCAGAAAGGAATAAAACGGTAATCTTCAAAGATATAACTCTCCAGTGAAATGTATATGGTTTTGTAGTGAAGTATCCGTTATGTTGACAGTAAAGACTGAAATATCGGATTCTGTTGCTTATTAGGTTGCTTCTGGTTTCATTGCAGGGTATGTTAGGGTACCCGTTAATTGTTAACAGACATGCAAAAATCTGATTTTTGATGTTTTTTTTCCGATTTATGATTTTAAAAATCAACTGATAGTGCCTTTAAGTTCTGAGGTGACTTTTTTTAAATAATACCAAACAATTATACTTTCAAATCTGGTCGGCCTTATTGGGTAAAATGCATTTCTGATAATAATGTCAGGCAAGATTGTGGTTTGGAAGAGTGCCTTGTTTTATTTTTGGTTCATCAAGTAAAAAATGTAACTTATGGATTTGCCTGCAATTAAAATGCCATATTTGGGCCATTTGCAGTCTGATATGCACGCGGTAAGTTTTTTTGACACCACCACCCATGCTCCAGGAGCAGGTCTCCCTCATACCTCAAAGGGCAGATATTGAGTTTTCTTTTCTTTTTTTGGACTTGAATTTTCCCTCTAACCTGAAAAAAATAATGAAAAATTTTATATATTTTAAAATCACAGTAGCTAGGTTCGAAACCATAGCCACTGTATCATGAGGTCCAGCACCTAACCACAAGACCAGCGAGGATTGGTGTGGCCGATTTGCAATTCTAATCCTTGATAACATTACGGAATAAATCGTACTGCTATTGTGGTCAACACTCATATAAATGATAGTCTACGCCTCTGGAAACGGTTGCCACAACCCCTGCTCCAGGAGCATTAGTGGTGGTCAAAATCTCACACTTGAGTCTGATATTAATATACAAATACTACATGGTTAGAGGGAACTTAGGGCACACGATGTTCCCGAGGTACTGGCTGCGGGCCGTTATCACCCCGACCCCTAAGGGTGAGGGGTTATAGGCCCGTAGCAAGTACCAAGGGAAATAGTGTGGCCCTATGCCCGATATAACCCATGTAGTATTTGTTTATTACACCTCACTGTATCTGCGGATGAGTGTTGTAGGACATGGTCAAATTCGTATTTCCCTATTCAATAGCACCATAGTAGGAATCAACCAATGAAATAGCATGATTTAGTTCATGAATATTCATAGGTGTAATACATAATTTACTGCCCAAGATGTCAGTCAAAATTGATGATTTAAAATTTGGTGAACTGTTTTTTTGTCGCCTGCTTTAGCATGAAGACACATAGGGATCACTTTGTCCCACTGTGTTGTCTGTTGTTGTTGATGATGTCTGTTGATGTCTGTTGTGAAAAAGGGTTAACATTTTGCATGTAATATCCACATACTTTGATGGATTTAAAACCAAACTTAATAATAATTAATAAGATATTGGCTTTTATCCAGCGGCCATTTTCATCAAGATTCACAGCGCTTGTTGCCTATATTATTATACGCTTGCCGTCAGGAAATCGTCACAATCATTTTGGCTTCATCTAGTCCGGCAGCTGGCCAAGCGCAAAATCCTATCAGCATCTTTTTTTTTTAAGATTTTAATATTCCCCATAACAGCTACACGATATCGCTTGGGTCGACGAACGCAAGTGAGGGAAAGTGCCTTGCCCACGTGTACAACACATTGGCCACAGCGGGGCTTTGAACCCACAACCTTTGGATCATGAGTCGGCAGTCATATCCACTGGACCACATGTGTGCCCTAACTTGGTCACGGTGCAACATGTCATCCCCCACTTGTTGATGATTTCAACGTCCCATGCCAAGGTCAAAGCTCATGTGGGTCAAGGTGTAAATAGGCTGAAAATGTAAAATTTGCCTCATTTGAAAAGTTGAAGTTCATTTGGAACCAAACTTGAATATAGTTTTCTAACATGGGATCCCTAATTTGTTATGAGGTCAAAGGTCCTATACCAAGTCAAAGGGCCTATACCAAGGCACAGGTCATATACAAGGTCAAGGTCTGTGGTCAAGTTGTACAGTGGCTGAAAATTTAAAATTTGACCTCATTTTGAAAGTTGAAAGTCAATTTGAACCAAACTTGAATATAGGTGCAACTGGGATCCCTCATTTGTTGATGAGTCCAAAGGCACATATCAAGGTCAAAGGTCACATATCAATGTCAAAGAGGTCATTGTTAGGCCTATCATTCACTAACCTCGGCTGCAGCACACCAGCGGGGGGTCCGAGGACCATGTATTTTTTAAAGTTTTTGTTTTCTTCTATTTTGTTTGTCGTAACTCTGGTTGGTGGTGTAGTATTTTTATCTTTGCCCTTGTCAGCAGTATTCTTTAATATCCTGATTGAACGTTACTTCATGAAACAGTTTATAATGCCCCTTGGAATGAGGCAGATATTTGGGTGCATTCATAGGTTTACACAATGATTTTCAGTGTTATATTTCCAATTGAACATAAGATTTATGCCCAAATTAAACTGGTAAAACAGGGTCAATTAAGAAAGGCACATTTCATAATACAGGGATAACTAAATAAAAAAAAAGTACACTGACATTGGTAGAATCACTGAATAATAGGAAATTTTCATACGTAACGTTTTACAGAATTTCTGTAGTATATGAAACTGAATTCGTACATGGAAAATCTCAATGAAGAAAAAAAGACAATTTTCATATTTAAAAACCTATTTTGTAGATATATTTTTAATTAGCCAGTACAAACACTTTTTAAACACCATTATAAGAGACCCCAAGTTCTTGGTGCATAAATATAAGGAGTGGGGCTTATAAGCCAGTCTGGTTTTTCATTTCAGTATATGTTAGGCCCCTCAATCAGTTTCTAAATCAATCAAGTG
>JAMKCH010049737.1:0-10923 GCA_023653785.1 Ophioderma brevispina | reverse complement strand
AGCAAGCAAGAACATATAAATATAAGGATTTTAATTGAAAAAGGTTGACATTTTGGTTAAAAGTTCACTTTTGCCATGCCCCACATATGGCAAAAACAGTCAACCATTTGGGAAAAGGTCAACTTTTGCAAAAAGTCACCCCTCCAGAAATTCTAGTATAGCTGTGGGCCCTGTGGAAAATGACAAAAGTCACCTCTGGATTCAACTTCTTTTCAGTTGGACCTCCTCACTGGTATGTGTTGCATGGATCACACAAAAGGTACGGCTTTTATATACTAGTGGGCCTAACGTGCTAGTCTGTGTTCTCCGAGGATTAGTTTGACAGATTGGGTAGGGTTAATCTTTGCACAGGATATGCCTACTTAGTGAAGTTTTTGTAGGGGGTGTTTTGTACCATTTCTGTTCACTTGATTTTTAAATGATTTTTTGGGGCCCCATTGGTACATGCCACACAGGAATCGGGGCACATAAAGCTAAAAAGCCAGATTGATTTACACTCAAGAGTAGTACATTTTTAAAGTGCCAACGTTTGTTGTTTTGTGCACTTTAGTGATTAATGATTTTAGAAGAAAAAAACTAGGCATTTTGTGCTCAGGAAGTTACCTTCACTTGATGCTGTGCTGTGGTTCAGGCACATCAACCCAAACTGGAAATTAACAAAATAGCATGATTTTTCTTTTGCAGTATTACACTGTTTTGTAAAGTGTAATGTCTGTGAATAGGCGCCTCTGCGGTGTAGAAATTCTTCTTTTTCAGGTTTGGTGTTGTCCCAAATTAAAACTATGCAAGCTATAGAACCCCATGCTGTTTGTACTGTTCAGTAATTTACTTGTTACATCTTTAGAATTGGCTTTTTTTAATTATGCACACAAACAGTAAATGCCAATTTAATCAGCCTAGCTAATTAGTGAGTTAAATTTTGCTGGCCTTTGCTTTGCTTGTTTTGAAATTTATTTGTCTGTTTTCATAGTTGATATAGGAAAAAGACAAAGGATAAACCAACTGATAGGTTCCACCATCTTTTAACCACTGATCTGTTTTATTTCCCGTTTTTTTTGCAAAGGATAAATTGGAAGAACTCGTGGTAAGATTCAGCCATGGGCTGGAATTATCAAAATTCTCTGACACATGCTCCAAAAAAATTTATGTTATCCTTTCTTATCAATTTGATGTGGCTTTTGTATGTGCAGTTGTGCACAAGTAGACCAGCAATCACAGGACAAAACTTAGTTTGCACATCTTCAGTTCTTCATTACTTTTGTGCCACACACACACATAAAGTATCAGCCAAGACCGAGTTATTTTGGATGTTGTAAACGCCCACTTGAACACCTGAGGGGATAACGGCCCAATAAAGACATTGAGGTTACGGGGGCCAGGGGAAGAGACAAGTGGTGGTCCGGGGGGAGGGGGAAATCCCATGCTGTTTTTTCTTTTCCCTTTTGGTGCAATTGCAATTTGTCCTTATTTCATGTCACTCTTTTCTCCATTTTGACCTCCCGGGCTGATTGCACTCCCTCCGCACCCAGCTGGCTACGGGCATGTAAAGTGGGCACAATTTTGTCTGTGATTTAGATGGTGCTTTGATGCAGAACTGACTATGAAACAGGGTGAGTCAAAGAGGTTTCTATTATAGATAGAGAGGCAAAACGTTACGTAATCTTTAGAAATTCAACGTCTCGCATGGGGTTGCCGACCACAAAAAACATATAGAGTACCGACAATAGAAATCAATGGCTGCCTCCGCTCTTCCACATACTGTGGGGTGCCCTTGGCCTATACACTAAATCGGTAGTGATACAAAATTAATGTATGTGTTAGCGGTGGCCAGTGTGTAATAATAGTGTACGGGAATCATGTGCTCAGATACTCTTTTTCTCATAATGCAATGCACGCGTAGGTGATTTTGAAAGATGATTCATTGAGGCGGGTTTTTATTTAAATCAAGACGATGACGTCATTTATTCGTTGTGTGGACATGGGGAGGACAAAATTTACCACACAATAGCCCAAACATCCAAAAATGATATTTTGGCGGATTGTTTGTATCGAAATTGACATTATGTGGTATACAAGCACCCAAAAATAATAAACTTATTGCCGTGACAATATCAAAATGTCAGCGCCCAGCACGGACGACTGGTTTGAATGCGTTTCACCCCCGGGTTGATGTAGTATCATTTAAGGGCAAAGTTCGAATTAGATTGGGTTTTTTAAACACAAACATGGGAAAGGCACAATTTATTCTTAGGAAAACTGAAAGTTTTTTCCAAAATATTTTCATGATTAGCCTAAGAAGTAGGCATATCCACTGTGTAAAAATAGTAATAGTGATATTCCAAAAACTAATTTGTTGAAAAAAGGTAAAGGGACGTGATCCAAACCTTGTTCCCCCCACATTAATTTAAAAAAGTTTGAAATTTTATATCATCTGAACTGTTAGTCTTATTAATTCCATGTGTAGGCTACCTCGTGCAAATTCAGTCGTATCTGTAATGACAATTGAGCAATTTTGTATTTCTGTCTGTCAACGAACAGCAATTACAGAACAGTGGCCAATGGGACACGGAAAAAAAAAGGAATTGTGATAACCAAAACTGCAGGATCACAATCAAACTAAAATCAGGCTTTCTCAACGATGTCTAATAAAACATGAATAGAACATGAAGTGCTGGAATCATGAACTGCACATTTAAAGAGACATGGCACATTTGAAAAATAGTGCGCCCTTCAAGATTTTTCCAAAAATTGATATTTTTGCATGGTTTGTAGGCTTTGTATATACAAAACCCTCGCCCGACAATGATTAGACGTCAAATCGCCGTCCTTATTGGTAAACAGCACGATTTTTTATAATTTAGCGTCGCCGGCGACGTTAATTTCAAAACAAGACGGCGAAAATGGCGTGTAACACAGAAACACGCCGCCGCCCGTATGCATGTTTCCCTCGCGATGCACACTGTTTGATCGGTTCTATAACTTTGTGTTTGTTTTAATATTCAGTGAGTCCGAGTCACAAATATTAATGTAATATACACACATTTTGACTAAAGTTATGGAAAACTTAAAAGTTGGCCTACAAATTACCGGTGTCTT
Organism: Ophioderma brevispina; assembly: GCA_023653785.1. Taxonomy (NCBI): domain Eukaryota; kingdom Metazoa; phylum Echinodermata; class Ophiuroidea; order Amphilepidida; family Ophiodermatidae; genus Ophioderma; species Ophioderma brevispina. Next base: position 7,827 of record JAMKCH010049737.1, on the reverse strand, counting down.
TATCCGCATATCAATTGGTCCTATCTGTTTTGGTGGTATGTTATTTTATGTGGAAAAAATATATCTCTGTTATTCCCAATGGCCTTATACTATCATTTGAGAGCAATGATCGAAGAAATTTCATATTTTGTGAATATGTGCAAGTGCCGCTTTAACATCGCCGATGGATGATGTAATACGGCTGATGTACCTAGTTGTTTGTTAGTCTTTATTCAGGAGAAAAATGCAATTCCCCACATAGGTTTTCATGATTATATTGAAATTTGTTAGAAATATCCACACCTTATTCGAGTATTGTGAGTATTATTAAAAACATGTTAAAACGGGCATGTGTGTGTCAGGTTTGAATTACAATTCTAAGATTTAAAAAATTACATGCACAGTGCACAGTGTGCCAATTACATGCACCGGCCTGTTGTTAAAATGCTACTAACATCATTTCAGACTTGGGTCATTTATCTTGTTGACAGTCAGCTCATTTTTTTTTTTATTTCAACCATCCAATTACATTCTATGAAAAAAGCTAAAAGTGAAATATTTCTACAGAATCACAAATTTTTAATTTTAATGAATTAACGATGCACATTTGCATGCAGTACAAAAGTTACTTGCACAGAGAGAAAGTGAAATGCACCTGATGCACCTGGGTATTCGAAGCTGTGTTGTTGTATGCAAGGATTGTATGGCTTAAATGTGGTGCGCTGTTTTGTATTCAAATGCAAGGCCTAAAAGCCAGAGCTAATAGGCATATAGACTGATGCATCAGCCTAAGGGGGTTCTTTCCCAAGTCAAGGTTTGACAGTCCTAGGTTAGTCTAATCAGAAAAAGGGTTTGCTAGTCCTATAAAAAGGGCTGCGAGTCATATTAAAACAGGTTTGCTAGTCATATAAAAAAATCCCTGTTCATAAGGGGTTAGGGTTTAGGGTAAATTTAATTTATGACAAGCGAACCCTTTTAAATTTATGCTAGCCGAAACCCCTTTTATTTAGGCCCTATGATAGGATTGTTTTTGTCCTAATGAATATCTATGACTGCGAACCTTAGGATAGGCTTTTTACCCAGCCAGTAGGCTAGTGTATTAATCAAGAGTGCTTTCGGGTGCTCTGTTAGGCTAGATGTACCAAGGCTACTTACCATACTAGCTATAGTAGAACTTATCTTTCTCAATGTCAGCGACTTCGTTTTCTTCTTCGTCAGTGAGAAATACATCCATTGCGAAGCGTTAAATCCTGAGCTTTGATTTGAAAGTACGTACTCGCCGAAACACACATTAAGCAGGCACCATAGAACAATACTGCCTGATTTTGTTGACGTCATGAGTCATGGCAGCTAAATGCACTATAGCAACTTGTAGCATCATGCATCAGCCCAAGTCTAGTACTTACCATGGATATGAGCCAGTTTCGGGGCATTGATGGCAGTTGTGATGCTACTCTATTAAACCTTTACTCAGCTCATCCAAAATATAGCCTATATGCACTGATGCTACCTAACCTATAGTTAGTAGCAATTCGCCTAGCTTCTAACATAGTAGGCCCGGCCTGGATGGTGGGTGTGGGGGAGGTTGTGAAGCAACTTGACACAAATGACCCGGAAGAAATTTTTTAGCACTTTATGCACTTTTATTACGTAGAATTTAATCAGGGTCATGGGTGTCACAAATGGCCACACCCGTGGGGGTGGTGTTTCGTGACCAGGGTTGACTGGGCGACCCCAATGAATCACGGATTCGCCATACGCAGGGGGTGCCGAGCACCCCCCAAATTCCACAAAAATTCCACTTTTTGCTCATTTTTTTCATAATAAGGTCCAAATTTTTTTTAAGGACATTTTGAAGAAAGTCACCGTTTCGGTGATCAGATGTTCAAAAAGGTAAAAAAAAAAGCCCATTGTTTGGGGGGGGTCTTAGAGTCCAATTTTATCAAAAAGGTCCACCTTTTCGAGGGTGGGGTTCAGCACCACTGCGTAAATCCTGGTTATGTCAAAGAATGTTGTAATGGGTTGTATTAATGTTACTATTGCACATGAAGTTCCAATTGAATGAATAGAATATACAAGCTTTAAACTTAGAAGTTTATCACAAAGGCTAAGTAGCTGATCTTAGACCAAAGCTAGGCTGAGCTGCCTTGCCTACACAAATTATGCTGCATGTCCAAACTTTTGATTCTGTCCAAGAATGCCATCGAAAGCAATGAATCAGTCACCAATTGGTCAAAAGCAGTAGATAGCAGAGTAGGAGGCGGAGGCTTCGTCATCGGTTAGTAAACTGCTCAACGTGATGACAAGCAGTTCCAGATCCACACGCGCACGTTATAGCACCGTCGCGTGAGCATTGAAAATGTCTGAAGGAAGGAATCGGCCATCATCAAAATTTGATCCAGAATTATCTTTAAAAAATGCATGATGGTACTGTTGCACGGGTTATTACGTTTAAGAACAAGCTTAGCATTGCAGTCTATTATTTTGAAGCCCAATTTCACAAAAATGCTTTGAGATTGCGATTTCGGTTGAAAAATGAAAGGCGAAAAAATTTTGCCTTTTTCGACACATTTTTCAACTGTAACTACATGTATGAAAAACCATTTCTTTTCTTTTTATTTCACACAATTCGCCGTGCTAAACATAAATTTGACACCAAGCTATAACATGTATGTTTCTATTTTCACATAATCTCAGTTCGATCTTGCTACAAACATATTTGTGATATTATTTTCAGGCGAAGCCAGTAGTAGAGCTTCATGCTTTGTAACGTCTCAAAAAACGGCCACTTCCGGGATCTCGCAATTCACGGTTCGCGCATGCGAATATAGCGTTTGTCCCCCGTTATGCGTCGTCCCGGTTGCGCACAAAGACATGACGCATAAAAATCCGTCTGTTGTTCGCGCGTTATGTTTCTCGTTGCATTCCCTAATGTTCATTGTTTAGGCGAAAACCAATCGATGAAAGAAACGATGCATCTTACAGATTTCTGCATTGCGATGTAATGGGATTCGTGCCCCAGCAATCGGCCACAAAACAAAGCACAGGGCCAGGATACATGTTACACAATGAAACGTTTTGAATTCCGCGCCCAGTGGCGCGTAACCAAGGCGGGGGGGGGGGGGGGCCGGGGGCAGAACTGCCCCCCCCCGACTACTAAAAAATGGGGACGGGAAGAATGCTAAAAAGGGGGACGAAAGAAGGGAAAAGAAGGGAAGAAGAGGGAGAAGAGAAAAGAAGGAAAAGGGGAAGGGGAGAAGGGAAAAGAGCGAAGAAGAAAAAGGTGGAAGGAGAAGGGAGAAAAGAGATAAGAAGGGGGAGAAAAGAGACGGGGAAACGAGATAAGACAAGGCGGAGGGAGAAGAGATAAGGAAAGGGGAAGGAGAAAAATTAGTTGTGTGGTAGTGAGAGCTCAGGTGAAAGTGGCTTCGCTCCCCCCCCCCCCCCCACGCTGGCTTCGTCTTCGAATTTCGAACGTTAGAAAAAAATATGGGTTACCCGGCGAGCGAAGAGAGCCGAAAAAAAATGGTTGGAACTTCTTGAGTGTTGCCCCCCGGAGGCTCAGGGTTGGTTACGCGCCTGCCCGCGACCCATAAGCCTGGTGATTTGTTTGGACAAATTGCTGGGCAAACAAAACCTATTCGTGGACACTTCTACGGCGAATGCAACAAAGGTCTCCCCATCCTGTAATTTTCTTATTAAGAAAAGAGATATTCGAGGCAGAGTTGCCAGCAGTTGTAATATTAACCGTGTGTCTCATAATTATGCATAAGGACTTTCCAAAGACGGCGATAGAAAACCAAATATGGGGATCCCCAAAACAATTGATACTGGAGATGCGAGTGCTATTATAAGCTTCAGAGAAAATGCGCCCAATCTCTGATATATTTAGCATCATTGCGACAAACACACGTTAAAGATTCATAATATGATATGAAGAGATGGAAGCATAGAATTGGGGGACCTTATATTTTACACATGCATATGAGACTCACAAATTTTCGGGTGTCGCAAAATTTAAGAGGGACGCGTCATCTTCATCTGGGGGCCAACAGCCACAGACGCAGGCGTCCATTACTGCTGTGTTCATTTAGTCCTTCCGCCGTCTATGCCTGTCCCAAAACGTAGTTCAATTTTGTGTGACCTCAAAATAATTGCAATGAAACAGTTTGGTGTTGTTATAAATGATGAGAGAATTAACATATCAAAAATCTGAATTTCGACGAGGGGAATGCATTTGGAGGCGGGGTCAGTTTTGTAAAGGGGAAATATTAAGTAGGTATGATTGTAATAAAATCTATACCGTCATTCATTTTGGTCATATCCTGCGTCGTTACTTATACTTAAGCGAGACAGAGTTGTCTTTTTTTTAAATTTCTATTTAGAACTAGTTTTTCGCTATGGTCACAATTCAGAACTATAAACAAAAACAAAAGTAAGAAAGTAATGCATTCTAACGTAATCGTTTCTTCGCATATTAAAATGCATGATTATGTTGTACATACTGTAGGTATGTGATAAATGTACTGCAAAATTTTTTTTAAATTTTCACAGCCGAAGTGTATTCGGAGATACATAGTACTTCTGTCAGAGAAGAAGCTCGGTGTTGTAAACGTCAGATTGTCCGTCGTGGTATTTAATAGTCGTCAGTGTAGGTAAGATCTTTTTCTTTTGCTAATTTATTGGGATATCACTTTTAAACCCTTAAAATAGATAGGTGACTCCAAAGGAGATGTTGACTTACATTGGATGGAGCTTCGGTACTCTTGATGTATTGTTAGATTCATAAAAGCTGTACGCTGTCATTTGGGCTCAATGATGTCAGAGGAGGGTAATTACGCTTTGCTGAACTTAGGCCACGGTATCGTTTATTTTGGCCAGTATAAAATAAGCTTAAGAACACTGTCATTTCTCCGTACAGGCTATTAGACCTGAAGCATAAAACAGATATTCATTCATATTACTTGAAAAAGTGTGATTTAAAATCTGCGCAACATACCCTTCAATTGCCAGTTTCAGGGTACAGTTGTCAGCGCTGAAGGGCCGCTTTACACAGGTCCCCATACAATACATACCTACATGAACTGTACGTTTAGACTTTGGGATTGCTTTTGAGTTGTTATAATGAGAGTTTTTGCCCACCTAGATCATACCGATACGACAGTTTGCGCAACCTATCTGACTGTGTTCCTGCATTTTGAAGATATTTGGGTGATGTATTGGTCCAAAAGAAGTGTTGTGTACCAGTTGGCACTTGTTCGAAATGTCAACCCGTATATGGGTTAGGAAGCCTTAAGTAGCCTAAAATGGGCGGCCGAGTGTGTTACGCAATCACAACATCATTTACATGACCGTATGAAAATATCTTGAATCTATTGCCGGCTAAACACAAAATAATGCTCGATCTTGTTACTATTACAGTTCAACAACTTAATTTGGTGCTTGGACATTAATTCGTTCAATATCTTGGTTGATTCCGGTGAAAAATTGTCATATTGGGTATGTGCTCAACAAGATAAAACAAACACTTCCGACATGTGCGAGTGACAGTCAATTCATAATGGCCCAGATGTTTTCATATTTAATCTCTTGTGCTATCAGTTTGATTCGCTGTGTTCTGTAGTCGCGCAATCCGTAGAAGGAACCATTTCGTTCATACATAAGTGTGTAAGCTCCTATTATCATTCATCAGTATGGTATCAACGTGATTTGTAATGTAAGATATTTGTAACCAAATTTAAAAACATGTTGATTGTCACGTGGATGGTGTGACCAGGGAAGAAAACAATGGGAAGAATTCACTGTGAATGTCTGACGAGCTCCCGTAAATCATTTTCATGTTCATTCATCACAATCCGTTTTAGTTTAGAGTTCCGCGGTTGGGAATATTATCCGAGCTTCGACAGTTACGGACATAACAACGGACCCATAATGAGAGGCCACACAGCAACCGACTGCTATGTCCGATGACGTTGAGATGGCATATCATTATAGCAGATGGCATTGGATAGCAGAACAAACGGTTGACACAATCGTCCGATGGCGTCGCCTGTGGTGTCACCAATTGCTTAGAGAACTTCACATTTTCTTTCTTCGACTTACAATTGGACGATTCCATGTGTGGCAAAGGGGGTTGAGCACAGCTATCTTAATATTTGAAAACTTCTTGAACCTTTCAAGAGAAATAATTTGGGTCGCGATAACTGTTTTCTAATTCTACAATAAATCTAATTTATGCCGTATTCAATTGCAAACGATCTATGTATTACATGGATAGCAATGAGGCCCACATTGCCACGTGTACCTTGTAGCATTTATTTCATCTGGTGCGCCACATTGTTCAGTCCATCAGACTGCATTATGGTCTGAAAAGCATCTGTCACGTCACATTTTCCAATGTCACAACAACCATGCTGGAGGACATTCAAGAGGCAACGTTTTTCGAAAACGGGATCGACTACAAACGAAGATTCAGACCTGCAGCATACACTCAAGATATAGCCCAGGTATGCCTTATGGTAGGAATACCAACCATTTTCCGAACATCTAAACAAAACAAACGCGTCGCAAAGTTGAACGCGGCCGCCCGTTCTGTGAAAGCATTGTAGATACATCGCGAAGCATATGAATCTACAGATTGAGTTCTCGATCAACAGTGGCACAAGCCTTGTGCGGCCCAATATCGTTCAACCAGTGGAATCAGGCATCAGAATGAGATCACACATCAAAGTGGATGGAATGATCACCTTGCCATTCTGCCGAGTTGGCTAGTGGCCAAAATCAATATGTTTTTGGATCAATCCTGTATTGTTTGTAATCAACTTTCTGTGATGTTCTATTACCTCTTCATGGACTGAGTACAAGTAAACAGTGGTCCAGTGTCTATGTAAATGTGCTAAATCGATTCCTTGAACAGCTTCTGCAAGCCTTGTGTGACAAATGACCGACTAGACCCTATTCGCCAAAGCCTGTGTAAAAGATGCGTTCATCGTGAAAACGAGGGGAAAGACACATCGATGAAATAAGTTATTAAAGTGGTCCACTTGATGAACGATTGTATCTAAGAAAGGAGCGGGAGTTTAATGAACATGTGCCTTTGTAATGCTCAATTTGTAAGAAATAAGGGACTACTTCTTATATGACCCACATAATACACATGACACTACGTGCGCACCAGAGCCGCTGGAGGGAAGAAATACCATCAGAGAACAAAAATTGAGTCGTTTAAATAAAATTATTATGTTTCCTTTCCGTGATGAGGAATGTATATGCTGATATAAAAAAATTATGATTTTAGGTATGATCGCTATCCTTCGCCGATTGGTAGTCATCGTGGGGATTTCAACACACTGTGATCAACCCAACTAAAACTTCTGTTTTCTTATGATTGAATCCCGAGGTTTATCAATATCTGTTATGGCCACGCCCATCGGTGAAGGTCCATAAGCTTGACTTATGCATTGCAAGACCTTGATGAAAACTCATTGATTGTGGCAATATCGCATGATTCAATGCATATAAGGAAAAAGAGCCCCTCTGTGTTATGGAAACTGTAACTTAAACAAACTCTGGTAGTCTTAACATGATCAATTTCACTCTGATTCTTTCCATAGCACGATGTACCGACTTGTTTGATAGTAGTGTTCGTGTGTTCTTGGTCGCCATGCTTTTTGGTTGATATAGTCACATAAAGTTTTGGACGATATCAACCGTGGTTCACTATGTAAAATTCCTCTGTGAAGCCGACGCAAATCTATATGCTCAAAGAAAATTTTAATCTCAAGAATATTTTTCAAATATAAAAAGTTGGTCAGAGATGATCGATTCCAATAATCAGAGGCTGGACAC
>JAMKCH010049736.1:0-11130 GCA_023653785.1 Ophioderma brevispina | reverse complement strand
TAATGTGATCATCCTTCTTTCAGCCAAGCTATGGGCCTATCCTAATTTGACATTCAGTTTATTTTCAAACAAGGCTAGTTCTCTTTATACAACGTGTGTAGTAAAGGTAGGACTCTTCCCCAGTGATGTAGACAGGTGCATAGCCAGCCTGGTCATTTCATTCAGGGGATCCAGTATCAGTTTAAAATATTTCCTGATCGCAAGCAAAAAAAACATCCCACTCGCAGGGACGAAAGGGAGAAAAAGAGACTGATTTAGTCTGAATATCTACTAATTATTCCTTCCCAATTCCCCTCTAGATATATACCCCTGAATGTGGACCAATATGAGTTTGTAGCTTTCCTATGTTGTATACAAAATAGAGCAGCGAGACTAATTTTTTAAGGCAAACCGTATGGATCATACATCTCCTCTCCTGAAAGAACTTCACTGGCTACCTTTTTGTATTTCTCAAAGCCCAAAGGCTCAAATTTATTAATTTCAAACACACAAATAACAAATGAATACAACACACAGATAAGAGACATGAAAATGGCAGAGAGGGATTTAGCAATTCAATAACATCAAATTCCATCACCGAGAACACCAATCAGTCAAAAAATGTCCTATTCGACCAACCAACAACCAGTCATGCACATCATTCTTGTTTATAATATACAAAATAGTGCCAAAAAGTGACCAAAATAAAAAAAGAATGCTTTTTTTTAAAAAAGATTTTAGGATCAAAATTCATGATTGCAAACATTCCTACAACTTTTTTTAATTACAAAATTCGTCAAATGACCTGTCACTTGACAAAAAGCTAAAAAAATGCCCGTCATTAGCCTGTCATCTTAAAGTGTAAATTTAGAGGTAATGAAATTATTTTGCAATCATGAAAACTAGTTTAAAACATGGGAAGATTAACATCCAGCACAGCAAAACATGCTTCCAGCACTGAAGTACACACTATAATGATGAAACTGATTTGCATGACCAATTCTCAATCAGTCAAATCAAGACACCCCCTGACAAATCAGTATTTTCAGTGATTAAATAATAAATATGAGAGTGATGTTATCATGAATCTCAACCTATCACAACTTTTATGACAGTCTGGAGTGTGAACCTTACAAAACAGACCAATTCCAATTAAGAAAAAACCTAAGACCATGGATGTTAGTGAACATTACTGAGGATTCAGGGAAAAAAATATATATTTTATATGTCCATTTTCGTAACAAACAAATACCACGCGTGATGTCAAAATTTCCCAAGGGAGGGATCACCCAAGCCCACTTTCAAATAAAAAGTGTTAAAGGCACAAAAAAGTGACTTGCTTAATCAGATAATTAAACCCACAAGAACCCCACAAAACTCACTACCAATCTGCCCCTGCAAATTAAAAAAAAACATGTCTACATCAAGCAAATCACTGACAGTGCCTTTAAAGGGGGATACCTCCAAAGAAAATATAAATAGTATACTTATATGATAAAAAAATTGACCACAAAAACCAGAAGTATAAAATTTGCACACCACATACATATTCATTTCCCAACCAAGCAAAACTGAAATTGCTTTTTTTTTAAGAGTGGCCAAATCACCGGAAACCCAAAACTTTCAGAGCTTGAAATACATCCCTTCAATTCATACACTCATAATTTAAATATACATTAAGAGAGAATAAAAAGGATTAACACTTATGGCCAAGTGGTTCACAAAAAGGGCACAAAATATATGTCTCACTTTTGGGCATACAGAATCCAGGCTGGTGGTTATTACTACACAATCTAAGCTAATTCAAGCCCTTCGAAAAGCCCCGATTACACCAAGGGACACACAGAACAGCTCGACTGCCCTGAATCTCCTTATCACTAATATGCCGCCACACACAAACGGGAGAGTGTAGGCAAACACCCAAACTTGGGAGTGTGGGTATCAACCATCAACTCGATGAACAAAGTACAATGTAGTAATAACTATACAATAAGGCGATGTCCGAACGTAGTATCAGCAAAGGTGTTAAGACTACCCCAAAATGGCATCTACCATACAAAACCCTTCATGCAAGGTATACATGTGTAAACCGGTGTGAAAGCAGATATAGTCCGGTCGGAACCATAGTCGGGGCTCCATAGGCGAGAACGGAATAAAGCGTGAAACTAATGTGCGTAAAGAGTCAAAATGAATCGATTGCCCGATTGTTCACCATTTTCGGGACTATGGAGTACGCCGGAAACTGGTACTTCTACACGGTTACAATGCACTTGTAAAAATATAAAACAGGTTTGAACCAAAGGGAAAATTTCAAACAGTAGAAAGAAGGATAAATGTATGCATATATATCAATGCCCAATTTAAAAATGGGGTGAACGACACTGACTCTAGAATTACGCCAGCGAGTTAGTCTCAAACTAAATTTAAATGGTTATTATTTCCCTAATGTGATCATCTTTCTTTCAGCCAAGCTATGGGCCTAGCCTAATTGACATTCGGTTATTCAAAACAAAGGTAGTTCTCTTTATACAAAGTGTAAAAGGTAGGAGCTTCCCCAGTGATGTACGACAGGTGCATAGCCAGCCTGGTACATTTCATTAGGGGATCCAGATATCAGTTTAAAATATTTCCTGATCGCAGCAAAAAAACATCCCACTGCAGGGACGAACGAAAGGAGGAGAGAAAAAAAGAGACTTGATTTAGTCTGAATATCTACTAATTTCCTTCCCAACCCCTCTAGATATATACCCCTGAATGTAGACCAATATGAGTTTGTAGCTTTCCTATGTTGTATACAAAATAGAGCAGCGAGACTAATTTTTTAAGGCAAACCGTATGGATCATACCTTCTCTCTCCTGAAAGAACTTCACTTGCTACCAGTTCGTAAACGCATCATCATATACAAATACTAATAATCGCCATAAAAGTAAACGGCAAACAACTCGACTTATATGACAAAATCTCCTAAGATCTCATGATTACTCAAAACGTAGAATGTTCCTTCGATCTCATGCTGACAGCAATTCCTTACTTGCAATAGAAACTATACGGATATGGTGAAAAGCCTTCTGCAATTCGGTGCAGCTCTTGAAACAAATTACTGGTATCACTCGTTCATCTCACAATCTGGCAAGTTTCAAGATCTAATTGAAAACATACTTATTTCCTAAATAATGGTCTTGTGTAAGAAAGTAATGTCGAGTTTATGCCAAGTTTGTAACCTAAATTGTAGCCTAGTTGTAACTAAGTTTGTACTCTAAGACCATTAGGTTAGGGGCAACGAAAGACTGTTGTCTTCGGGCGATAACCGATATTACATTGTTATATCGCCGATACGCCGATCCGTTAGTTGTTGAGTGGTATATTGTAATAAAAAATCGCACTTGAATATACATTCCAAACAGTAAAAACAAACATCTTTCTATAGGAGGTACTACAGTTTGACATTAATAACTATCAGCAGTTAGTTAATTGTAGTAAGATGGAAAACATCAACAAATAACCCCAAATAGAGGGAACGTGTGGTCTAGTGGATTTGATTAAAGCGACCGATCGCACGCAAGGTTGTGAGTTCGAGCACAACTGAGGCCAATGTGTTTCGCCCTTGAGTAGGGATTTACCTCAATTCCCTACCAGGTTATAAATGGGTACCGGGAATGTATTTCAATGTTCGGGAAGGTAACCAGACTCCGCATGTAGAGGAGGTGGATCGGCCCCCTAAAGCACATTATATGGTGCGTGTCTGGCCCAATCGCTTCGAAAGCGAGCTGGGAAAACTCCGTTCCGTGTAAGGTCCGTCCTTTACCTTAACACAAATATGATACAATGTTATGATTCTTCCTGCAACAATCATGGACTATCAAAAAAGGAAAAAGGAAGTGCTGAGAAAATTGACAGTAATTTATATTTGTTTGTAGTTGGATAAACTTCATGGAGAAACTTATATGACCATTGCATTAACATGGGCACTTATGAGGTTGATTCAATGAAATATAGAATCTACAAAGAAGTATAAGTACTGTAATTTTGTTTAAAAGCTATTGGGCTTGTCTTTTTTTTAGCTATATAGGGGTTATTCTTAAGAAAAATAACATGTCACATGTTGCTGGGAATTTGATTTTAGGGTGTATGCAAATTATGACTACTCTCTGCTTGCATTAAAAAAAAATATTAATCTAAGTGGATGAAAAGAAACTAAAACATCATTCAGCATAAAAGAGACATGCTGCTGTTTGGGTTTTCACTTGGATATCGGTACGCATTGTCGATAAGGAAAGCCCTTTTTGCCGATCCGATCTTTTACCGATATGGGCAATATCGGCCCCATACGATAACCGATGAACTAGTTCTGTTAGCGCTTTGCTAAGCGCTATTAATGCAGTTTATTATATTAATTTATTATTTTCAGACCGTCCTGATTTATGCAAGAGTCACCAAAGAACTCATTAGTACTACGGAGCCTTGGTAGACGCTTGTGTGCCAGTTGGGTGGAAGGGCAACCATTCAGACAACCACAGTTCTTTACAAAGGTAAAAAGGCAAAACAGATTGTTTGCTTGACTTCCAACAACCGACTCAAAATAGGTCAATTTGGTCAAAAATAGGATCTATTGTTATAAAGCTTGTAAAAACGATATTCTTTTGATCTAAGCAAGTAGGGGTTGTCCATCTTCGCACCATCAAGTAGGCGGCGGATGAGGTCGGAGGTGGGACATGTGGCATGGGTCAAAGGCAAATGCGGTCAAAATGGGATTGGAATTGCTATAAGCCTTGGCAAGTGTGGCAGGATGATGAAATTTGGTGGGTGGTCAACATTCAGATGCCGAAAAATGTGCAGGTCATTCAAGGTCATGCTGGGTCATTCACGGTCAAATGGATACTATTTGCGATAACCCCCTTGTCAAATGGTAGGGATGATGGAACTTGGGGGGTGTGGTCAGCTCCAGTGCCAAAAAAATTGAAGGTCATTTCAAGGTCATGCCGGGGCATTCAAGGTTAAACCACTAAATAGGTGGTCGGATGATGTGAAACTGGGGTGTGTGGTCAAACATTCAGATGCCAAAACTTTGATTGTAATACAAGGTCAAGTTGGGTCATCCAAGGTCAATCCCAGACAACTGGTAGTATGGTCATGAAAAACTGATGGGTGTAGTACGCAATCATTGGTGCCGAAATTTTGAAGGTAATATGAAGGTTGTGGGGTCAACTAACTCAACATTGGTAGGTCATGAACTTTTGAAGGCCATGTCAAGGTCAAGTAGGGTCATCTAAGGTAAATGTAGTCAACCATTGATACCGTTCAATGCTATGAAGCAGACTCAGTGGTTTGAGAACAACTTATTTCCATAACAATTCTCCCGCGATACTTCTTTAAAATTATATTTCCTCATCCATTACTATCGCGACGGGCGGGGGGACCATTGTGGTTCGAGAACCGCCTTGTTGTTATGTAGGGTTTATTTAAAAAAATGATTTTGTAACCATCGGACCATATTATAAAATTATTGGTGGATGTTGATACGTAATCTTTTGTGGTATTTTCCCCAGCTCAAACTGATCTATTATACGGTTGGTGACCGACGCGACAAAACTCGTCGCCCCACCCCCAAGTTTGCCTAAACACCAATTGGTTCTATATTCATAATCTTTCCATGGAGATGGCCAGCACACAGGAGGATTAAAAAAACCCATGTGCGTTGACCGGATTCAAGCCGATGACTCTGTATTACCCGCACCCAGCGCTCTTGAAACAAGCTATCAAGCCGGGGTGGTAGAGGAGCGATAGGTGTTAGGTACAAAAGGTGTCCTTCCCTTTTCTAGCGGATAGCATTAGAAAGGTTATATTTACTATAATGGGTTTTTTTTTTTTTTTTTGTCAACACTCAATGTGCGGGCAATTCTCCAGGAAAAGATTAAAATTTAGATCCTTTCTACCTGGGGAAACATGTAGTTTACATTTTTCGAAAAAAAATTGAAATTGTATGGGACATGGGAAATATATGAAAACATGTGAATCTACAAAGGATTGAATACAGCGGAGTAATTTCATGAATACACCATGTTTATCTTGCTCTTTCAGATAGTGATGTTACTGACAGAAACTACGCAATTTCACAGAGAAAGTTCATGGACATATGAGGCAACTAAACTAAAAGGACATTCATTCACGCCGCTACTAGGCGAAGTATGCGGAAATGTGATCCATCCACCGAGAGATGCCCGGCCAATGCATATTACCACTAACTCACACACTCACTACAAAGCGTTTGAAATGCAGTTCTACCACTGGAAACTACACACATGGAACACTCACCCACAATACCTTAAAGGAAGTAGAACAGCCACTCTCTGCCAAAAGTATTCAAAATGGATTTCTGACGTTACCACACTTACATTGAACTTTGTGAAGCAACATTCTTTAACATTGGCATTTTACCATGTGCATAAACCCGTCTACAACACCTTAACCTTGATCCACAACTAAGGTTTAGATAATTTTCAAATTTAGAGCCAACTGAGGTCTCACTTTTTTGATAAGCACAATGTGCAGTTCCCTAAACCCCATATGTTAGCTAATGTTCAGATCCCGCCTTTATAACAAGTCATGTATTCTAATTGTTTTAGTCTCAAGTGAGCATTGTGGGATGAAGGATCAGACTCAAGGTTGGTTTTGGATAAGTTAGAGCCACAATCGTCATTTTTTCCCAAATTCAAATGCCATTTTATTCTATAATTGTTCGTTTATTCATATCAACACCTTTTGACAAACAGACAATCATTTTAAACCGGGCTTCTTGAAGATGCCACTTAAAATTCTGTGTTCAAAACCTTTAAGGTTGGGATCCCGACTTATTAATAAACAAAGAATTACAAATCATAATATCTTAGCCGCTTAGGGGGCCTTTTACAACAATCTCCAATACAATAATGCAAAAAACAAATGGATTTTTGTGAAACTCGGGGGTGTTTTTTTTTGGGGATGTTGATTTGTTTAAATTTCGAAGAAATCGCTGATAGTGGCTTAAACCTTGCCATGCATAAATGAGGGAGTCCGACACTCATATCGTAATGTGAGTCCATTTGAAATTGTTGTGCTGGCATGTATTAGGGAGGATTATAATTTATTTTCTTGAGTCAGTGATTCATGAATTGGTGGGCACCGGAACCACATTTCAAGAGCCACTGAATGGACTTGACTTGATGGGAATTTCTGAACAAATGGCAGCTAGTGCAATTATGACCTTATTGTATCACATGATGGGATTATCATGATCATTATGACGGTATATGGTGGGAGAAACTGTTTTATACTTTGTACAGGGTAGTCAAAAAGATTTACCACTCGATTTCAGAAAAATATTAAAAATATGAAACAAGTTTAGAAATTGTTTTTATACACGAAAACATAGCTCATTATATCTACTATCATGGTAACGAATCTAAGTTTACCTTTCGGCAATTGGAGATAGGTAAATTGACGGAACCTGCCAAAAACCATATTGGACCACGGTGTACATTCTTCCCGTCCACAGCAGCAAAAGCCATTGATTTTACTGCTCTACAGATTAATAACTTTTGTTTTTGTTCTTAAAGTAGAACCAGTTAAATAATCGTAACTGTTATGATAATTATTTCTAACAATAGTTAATGACAGTAGCGTAACAGGGGCAGGAGGGGGAAGGGGAGGCACTGCCCCCTCCCATATGGGCCTTACCAGAAAAAACTTAAGCTAGCGTAAAACAGGAAAGTGTGAAAAGGACAAGCAGAAAAGGGAAGTAGAGAAAATGAGAAGGGAAGGAGAGGAAAGATTGAGATCAAAAGGGAAAAAACGCAGATGACGTTCAATGTCTGTAATGTTTAATTATTGATTCCCCAAAGTAAACTCCCCTCCCCCATCAGGTTATGAAGGAGTACGGCGGAAAAAGTGGGTCAACAGGCTGTATGCAACAGGATTGCTACATTTGCATTCAGTCCGTGAAAAAGATATGTGAAACATTTCGAATTAGGGAAGTATTGATTCAAAATTTGGAGTGTAAGATTCCATGAGTTGTATGTGATTTCAGAACATGAAATAGTTGATTATTTTCTTGAGAAAGGGTTACCAAAGGTATCAAAAGCAAGCCAAGAAAAGATGTCATGTTGTACTTGTGTAGACTCATCCAAAGTCTCTTTGGCCAATTCCACAACAGTGATTCGAGGACAGAGTGAAAAATGGGTACTATCTTTAAGTTAGAATAACTTAGCAAGGCCAAGTTAAAAAAATCCAAATATTCAAAATTTCTAGTGGTGAAAATAATTAGTCTTATATGTGACAGTGGTTATCTTTGGTAGATTTTCACTGCGTTAGAAAAATTCAAATAAAATGAGTGTTAAATCTGTTGGACTCCCCTGTATTGATTCTGTGATGTAGCATCTTGGCTTGGTGCAAAGAAGAGATGCTGAACTTTGATATGTTTATTTATTTATTCACCATATGTTAACAGGATAGCTCTAACAATTGCTGATTACAGTAGAGGGCCCGTATATACAGAATATAATTCATGCATTTTAAAATGGTTCCAATGACATACATGTATATTAATACAAGCAGAGGCACAATAAGAAAAAAACAGAAAGATAAGGGGTAATAAAAGTGATTTGAGAATGTAATAGAGAATTGAAACAATTCATAAATTTAAGTCACATTTAACTTTGAAAAATATCCAAAGTATATATAATTTGCATTCCTAATATCACTCGATATGACATTCCATGTTACACTGCCTTTATAATGAATACAACTCTTACTCAACTGATTCGTGTTACATGATGGAATAAATAGATTACCAGTAGTACTACCTCTTGTACAAACACGTTGTGTACTGCTCAGATGCGTAAGAGTTAACTCGGGGTCATTTTGTTAACAATTTTATACATCGTACACCCCATCATGTACAGTGGCGTAAATTTCTTTTTGACATTGGGGGGATGGGGTTGATGAACATTTAAGAATGAAACGGATTTGCTGAAAAGGTCCATTACTAGCACATGTGCGAGCGAAGCGCGTTAAAACAATTGCCATTTAGGAGCTAAAAACGTTAAATTTAATTGTAATTGGAACAAAATGCGCGCGAAGCGCGGGGAAATTTACCATTTTTAAGCTATTACGGTGAAATATGAGGTTATTTTTGGTCAAAAACACATGAACTGGCATCAACATGGGGGGGGGATGATCGTATTGACCATCCCCCTCATCAAAATATTGGGGGATATATCCCCCCATCCCCCGGGATTTACGCCTATGATCATGTAAGTGATGCGATCACGTATGGTCAAAAACTTAATACTTTGAAGAATATTGTTAATGTGAATTCTAAAGGGGGCATCCAAAATGATTTGGGAGTTTTGGGAGTTTGTCATAATTTTTCTCACCACAATGACTCCACTCTGCACCTACAGTCAACAGCTTCAATTCAATTCTCAAAACTTATCTTTTCTCTTTGGACTGTTTTTGCTTGTTGTGTCTTGTTCATGTGTTGCGCTCTGTATCCTTCGGCAAAGGTGCATTATAATGCTGTGTATTGTTTATATTATTATTATATTATAATGTAGTTAACTTTTGGTACATACGGTTTAATTCTTCTAAAGGGCCAGACTTGCATAAGATTCTTTTGGATAAAATCAATATGATTACAGTTTTTATCAATATAGTTGCCTTGATATTAAAATTTCGACATTTTTTGTTTACTTGCCTAAAACATTTTGAGGTTTTAATTTTGTTGAATTTGCTAGTTTTGCCGGTTGTGCCAATCAGCATAGCTTTCGTTTTGCTTCATTAGGCTTCATTAAGGTTGTCATCAACCATGTATTCGTGTTTTAAGATCCTGTAAGACATTTTATACATCAATATCTTGTTATAAACATAGATTAATGTGTCATCAGCATACATATCGACAGTACATTTTAAAAAATTCATTGCATATTAATGAAAAAAAGAAATAACAAAGGCCTAGTGGACCCCTGGGAACACCTGACATCTTATTATGGAAATGGTTTTATATATTGAGATGCCTTGAGTATGATTGGATAAATAGGATTCGAAACAACTTCCTTTCAGTATTCCTGTACCAACGAACTCAGTTTTTGAATAAGTAATCTGTGGTTGACCATATCAACAGCTTACGCAGGTCTAAAATACCACCAACTAGTTACCCATTGTCAACTGCAATTATTCAAAGTATCAATTATTAAAAAAAAAAAAGGCAGGTAGTGGTAAGGCCTAAAAACTCAGTGAGATCCCTTATGTCCCTAGAGGATATATGATACAACCTGACCCGCAAAAAAGGGAGGTAGCTTATTGTATTGGTAGATCTAGGCGCCAATTTCCCACAAAAACAGGCAGGTGTCCGCTCAGTGATTTTTGAAAAGTGGCACAAAATAACATGAGGGATTTAAGGATATGCAAAATTTCTTCTCTCGGATGTACATAATCATAAAGTTGTTGTGTACAAGCTTTTCCAAATCTTGAACAGGATGGGTAAAATAGATAGTTTATGTCGCCTTTGTACAAAACCTTATAAATTGGAAATTACACATTACCAATTTTAAAGTAATTGGAATTTGACCATCTTGAGAGGTTGGTTAAACAAAAAAAACAAAACTGTTTGGCATAAAATAGGAGATACGGTTACCATGCATTATTAAGTACTTTGATGCACAGATTATCGAGAACACTCGCTTTTCGAGAAGATATTACATTTAACTATTCCTGACCTCTTTAAGTTAAAAAAATCACATCGCTTCCACAATTCATTCGACGGGATTTTTCAAATCATCAATCAAACCATAATTATAATACTAGACAATAAAAGGACGATAACCAGCTGCATATGTATCGAGTACAAAATATTTTAAAATACTGGCCCTAAAATCTGGAATGAATTGCCTTCACCCTAAAGTATGTGAAAGTTCAAAAACATTAAGTCATTCAAAAGACAACATTATTACTTACAGTAAGTGACTTCATAATCGATAAATATATACAAATATGTATTGTGTAAAATTTCTAATTATGAATAAAATATGTGCACTAATTAGCACTTAAATTAAAATTAAAAAAAAAAAAAAGTTAAATTGAAGTATTGCATTACCTTTATTATAGGGGTTTATTCC